>CABHPP010148617.1:0-17315 GCA_902168425.1 Peromyscus attwateri
AAAAAAATATTACATTGTATAACAAGAGGACCATGGTGATTTAAGAAGGAACAGCAAGCATCTAAACTGTAGCCTTTTGTGTTGAGAATTTTGCAATTAATGGTTCTGAAAAGTGAAACAAGCATCATTATTATACTTAGTGTACTAACCGGTAAAACAGACACCATGAAGAACAGATGGGCAATGTAAACATGGAAATCTAAGAAAAGAGCCCAAAACTGAGATATAAGGAAGTATCATGGTGATTTAATGTATTAGTGTACATTCATTAGTAAAATGAGAAAATAATTTCTAAGTTTAGAATGCATAGGTAGAATTCTAAAAATGAAGAAAAAGAGAAGGCAAACGAAGAGATGGATCAGAACATGAAGGAAATATAGAAAAACTAGGTACATTGAACCCCATGCATGGTGCTATTCCCATAGAGCACAGAAGGTACCTGTGAAGCAGTAACGAGGCTGACTTTCCTGGAAGTTACAGTGTTCCCAGTCACAGACTCAGAAAGTCCAGATAATATCTAGCAGATTTTCAAGCATGAACAAAGACACAAAACACTATGTAGATATGTCAGTCAGCCAAATTGCATAATATCTAAGATAAACAAACAAATAAAAGAAATGGCGACTAGGTGAAACAATTTTACCCGCCATGGGATACTATTAGAGTAACATTTTGTTTCTCTGAAAAATCCATTAAAACAAGAAGAAAATGAGCCAATTACTAGAAAAATTCAAAACACAAACAAACAAACAAACAAAAAACCACTTACCAACTTAGAGATAATTTTTTCTGTGAAAAAAAAATGGGTAGGTTGTTGGTAATATGTCCTCTTGACAAGCTATACTGCATTTTTTTGTGAGAGGAAAATGATGTAGGTCAGTAATCAGAAGCATAAAGTTAGAAATGCACTAGACAGGGCAAATGGAGGTAAAACTAAAGTATTTTATTTTTCTTGTTCTTCATCCATCTAACAGGTAACACTTCTTTCAAACTAGTTTGCTTTTTCTCATACTTACATTAGTTCTTTGATAATTTTGTTCAATGTATTTTGATCATATTGAGTATTGAGAGAGGCACTAATCTAAGGGTATAATTATTATGTTTAATATCATACCCGTTTATCAGAGTGATAGCAGTAGGTTTCTCTCTCAGGGCCTGTGACCCCTCTGACTACAGGTTCTTGGACATTGTATGAGTTTCTACTACTGGAGTAGATTTTAAATCCAACCAGAAAGTGATTGGTGATTCCCATGACATCTTTGCCTCTATTGCACTAGTGAGCCTATTTGTCAGGTCGGTAATTATTGTAGGTCCCATGGTTGACAGCAGAGAAAGCTGAGCATTTTCCTTTCTCCTATGGTAGCGTGCATGGCACTTTCCACCAATGTGACAGCTAGCCAGTAGTGATGAAGATTCCAGAGGTTAAGAGCAAGTACTTCTCTTTATAGGATCTAAGTTCGGTTTCTGGCATTCACATCAGAAAGTTTACATTTCCCCATAACACCAAGTACAGGGGATTGATGCCTTTGGCCAAATGCATGTACCCAAACATTGATCTATACTCATATGTATAATTAAAAAATTAAAAACAACACATTAACACATTAGTAGTTTTCAATAATTTTGTTGAGTTTTACATTTTATCCCCCCCTCTCTCTCTCTCTCTCTGTGTGTGTGTGTGTGTGTGTGTGTGTGTGTGTGTGTGTGTGTGTGTGACAGGACAATTTGCAGAAGTGGATTCTCTCCTTTCACTGTAAAGGTTCAAGAGATAGAACTCAGATTTTCAGGTAAACTGGCAAGTGTTTTCGGCTGAGACATCTTAGAAGCCATCAAACATAACTTTTCAGGGTCTGTAGAGATGGTAATGATCAGTGTGTGCTTTTCCAGAGAACATGGTGGTTCACAACATACTCCTAGAACCTCATAACTACTTGTAATTCCAGCTTCAGGAAATCAGACATGCTTTTCTGGCTTCTGCAGGCACCAGGCATGCATGTGGGGCACAAACAAACATACAGGAGAAACACACACACACACACACACACACACACACACACACACACACAAACACACATACAATTCAACAACAGTGTTCTTAAAATAATAGTTCAAAGCAATGCATTTTGTGACTGTAACTTGATGTGTATCACAGTAATGGTGCAATGGAATGGAAGGAGTCATCAGGAGTATTTTATTATTATAATATCAGATACCTGCACTGCCTGTAATATTTCAGTGTCCCAGATACTTGCATCGCCTATAATATTCCAGTGTCCTATGAAAATGAATTTAGAGTAATTGTAGGAGTTTATATCAAACTCCATGGATGCTTTAAAAAATAAAGGAGACTTACATTTTGAATTGCAAGAGCTAATGGGTCTGGATATTGTCATCAAAACAAAAATTAAAATTTTTTAAGGGCAAAGATAGATCCAATGTTGAAGACAGCCTTGAGCCAAAAATATTAAAACAATATGATAATCAGATCTTAAAAATCTCTTAGAGTTATAAAAATAGTTCCAGCTGATATAATCTGATAAAAATTGAAATCTATAGTTAAGGAAGGAGGGTTTCAACTTGATCTGGATTAGGCTTATAGGATCTCTTATAAAGAAGGGGAGAGAAGGAGAGGAGAGTCTATTTCTTATTTGGACAGGGTATATGTTTTTATAGGTTATGAGTTTGATAGAGAATATACACATTTCTTTTGTAACATGCAGTCATTAATAGATCCCTGACAACACAGGGTAGGTTGTATTGGTGAAGTGTATCAATAGAGTTCAAATAAAAGAGTTTGGGTAAAGCTGAAACAGTATGGTATGGAAAGAGGAAAAGGCTTTTAAATAGTACTAAAAAAGGAAAAGAGCAAGATTTGATCACAGATGACATGGGAGGGATTGGAACAAAGCAAGGCCCCTAATATCATCTGTTTCTGACTAATGTTACTGAGCATATTAATATCAACACAAAGAATCTTAGAGAAGAGATAGGCTTGAGGGCAGGGGATGGTCAGTCCTTTGTGGATGTGCTGCTCTGAGATTCTTTTGGGACACTTACAATGTGGTGGAGACAGAGACATTAAGGATGGCCTCTTGGATGATCATTATGGAACATGGTGGATGGTCAGTCTCATGGCTCAAGGCTAGGAATAGAAAAGAATAGCTGACTGGAGGTAAGGATAATGGGGTCCTTTTTGAAAGGATGGAACCTGGTTATTTGTAGTTAGCTTCCCACATAAACTTTACTTAGCCATAGAGTGCCCACTTTGAGCAATATTTCTAACTGTGTTGCTGTGGCTATCACTCTGTGTGCTGTGAATGTGTTGCTCTGATTAGTTGATAAATGAAATGCTGATTGACCACTAGCCAGGCAGAATGTATAGGCAGGAAAAGCAGAGAGGAGAATTCTGGGAAGAGGAAGGCTGAGGAAGAGACACCAGCCTGTCTTCCAGGGAGCAGCATGTAATGGCACACAGGTAAAGCTACAGAACATATAGGAACACATAGACTAACAGAAATGGGCTGAGTTTAAATGCAATAGCTAGTCAGTAGTAAGCCTGAGCTAATGGCAGAGCCATTTTAATTAGTATAAGCCTCTGTGTGTTTACCTGGGAGGCTGTGGGAACCTGGGGCCATGGGACCCAGGCTGGACCAGGAAAACTTCAGTTACAAATGATGTAATGGAAAGGGAAGCCACAGAGGCATAAGAAACTTTTCCTCTTGTTCTTGCTGCCCTATGCATGCATCCTTTTTCAGGGTGCAAAGATCCACACTAACACACGTGAAAGCAAATCTCACTCCACCTTTATGGCAGAGGCTGTCTGCTTTCAAATGACATGTTTTTACCCTAAATGGATGAAACTATAGAAGCCTTATATTGAAGCAAAAAATAATCCAACAATTGAAGTGTTTCTCTGCAAATATATTTTCCCTTTCTTGTCTAAGTAAAAAGCTAAGGTCTTAACTAACACAGTAAATGTATATAAATAAGTACAATAACTATATTCAAATATATACAGAAAACAATTACATTACCTATCTTGATGAGTGCAAAGTGTTATATCTAATTGACTTTCTATCCTAACTTGCATTACCAACCCAAAACTATCTTTTTATGTCTCTCAACCTTATACACTTTATACCTCTTTAGTGAGTGTCTATTCTGAGTCCGGTAACAAAAAAAAAGTATAACTATAACTATCTAGTTTTCAACTCCATCAGAAACCTGAGAAGGTTATAATATTACCTACATAAATAGGAAGTGCAGAGCAAACAATTTCTAAAAATAAGAAATGACAGAAACAGCTGGCTGCCTAGACAGTCATCCAAGGTTCCTCTGCAACATTGGGTTATCCATCTTTGGCCTACAGGCCTAGAATATCTGACAGACTTTTCTGTGAAACAGGATTTTTGGAAGGACTGTCTGGCCTTGCCTTGGCAAGGTTTGGCAGTCACTTCCTTTTGGTTACTGTTTGTCCAATTTGTACAACCTAATGTCAGGAGTCAAGGCAAGGGCAATTTCTTGCCCAGTGGCTAACTTTTGGCACAAAGAAAGTAAATTCCATATGGAGTTTCTTTGATGCCCATCATCCTTTCAGAAGTAGATTGGTTCTGCCAGGAGCAGACGTGTCTCATTGTCATAATAATGTACTTTATGTTATTAAAAGATCTTAAATGCCATATTCTGTAAGTCTCTGAAATGTTTGAAAACCAACTACCTATCTAAAATATATATCTGTTTGACCTTGAAACTATACTTAACATGACTACAAGTTTGATTTTAATAGGTGACTAGCTACTAACCTGCATTTCTTTATTAAATAATTTGCAATAATAATTTTCAAGGACTAGACATTTACATTATATTGTTAAATGAGTTGTATAGGTATAATCTATATCTTAAACAAGAGTAGAAACGTTTGTACAGTATGTTCTAACAAAAATAACCTTAAATGTGTATCTATATACAAAAATCTTTATCAATGTAAAATATTTAAAACTAGTAGTTGATATTTTGGTTTAAAAGTAGATTCAATAATCTACCTTTTTATCCTATTTCTCTATCCCCCTTTAACTTTTAGAACAAGATCCTTGAATCTAATTTTCTTTGTTGAGCTCTTTTCCTGATCATTACCCATAACAACTTGTAACCAATCCCTCTAAATGATGACAAATTTTTATAACCCCTTGATGACCAATAACCACCCACTCCATCTCTTGGCAATGTGGGTGTTATGTTCTTAAAATGACTTCCTGCTGTCTGTGGGTGATGGCATCTTTAGAGGACCCTGAAAAAAATTGGGATAATTTTCAAGTAATGGGAGAGCTAGCTATATCATTTGTTATTCAGTCCCTGTATAATGAAAAAGTTCAGGGCTTGTCTCAAGTCCTGGCTAGAGTAGTCTGTGAGGCTGGACCATCTCAGCTAGTCACCTTGAAATTGTCCTGAGCAGTTTGTAGTCCAATGCCTATCTTTAGGTGGTATTCATCAGCTTGGGGCATTACCATAGTCCAGGTGGAATCATTGTTGTATGGTCCCATCCTCCTTTTGGAGACCTCAAAGGTTGCTGTTAGGTGTGGTCATGGTTCACTGCAGAAAACTTAAACATTTTGAATTTCATATGCAGTAGATCTCAACAAGGTTAAATGACCATAATTTGTTAAATATATCCAGGGTTCAAAAACTTAATTCCTAGTTACCTGATAGAGATTCAAACCCAAAATTATGTACAGGAAGCTAGATGAAGTCTTTGTCTAGAATTAATCAATACCCTATATGACCATTAATATCATGGCAAAAGTTATTTATATATATATATATATATATATATATATATATATATATATATTAATCCTATAAATTTTGCCATAATATTTATATCTTAAAAAGTTTTAAAGAGACAAAATAAACCAAAGAATCATGAGATTAGTAGCAATAGAATATTCCCTTAATTTTGTTTTTTCTTCTGTCCCATATCAGGTGGCTCTTCTGACATAAGACAGAAATTTTGCATTTTCCTTCTATCAAGTATGCTTGAGTTTAGAGAAGGAGAGAGCCATGCTCCAACTGCAAAGTCAGCTTTAAATTTTAATTGGACTACAAAAACAGAGTACAGCAAAAACGAACATTTGGGAAGATTTATAAAATTTTATCCTTGTTTAAATTGTGATGTACCAATAGGCCAATTTACTCTTTTTCTTGAAACCTTTTCTCTAGATGATTTGTGCTTTTTCTTCAGATGTCTCATTTGTCCAGTGGTCTTCAGATTCCTTAGCTGAATGGCTTCATTCTCATGAAAAGACAAAAACAAAACCCTTTCCCAATCTTAAATTTAGGGGTCTTCACATTTGGCACATTATATCTGATCAAATGAAAAGGCATGTGTTAGTGGTATAAGTTAGTTTAGATTATAGTCACACTGGTTGATAAACTATCACCTCTTCTAATCAAGAGATCTCTCTTGTTCAAATCTAATCTTTATCAATTTTGATGGTATCCATATCTTTCTTTTCCTGTGGAAACAAAGGCAAAACCTCTTCCCCAACATAATACATATCCTGGTTTCCATTCTGAGGTCAGGACATCTTTAAAGTACACAGGTTGATTTAATTCAGTAGTTTTTTCCATTGTCTAATGTCTCTATGCAGCTGTCATTCCTTTCTCAATTGCATTTAGAAAATTTAAAGTTAATAAAGCATTATGAAATCTATTTATGGGGCTCTTTATTATACCTTTTGTTTATTAAGTGTATCTTTTAGAATTTGATTAGATCTTTCTATGAGTGCTTGACCTGTAAGATTGTATGATATATCTATCATATGCTTTATGCTGTAATATGCAAAAAGCTGTTTCATTTTACTAGAAACATATGCTGAAGCATTGTCAGACTTAACTTGTACATGTAAAACCATGATAGCCATAACTTCTAACAAATGTGAGATTATAGAATCAGACTTCTCAGAACTCAAAGCTGTTGCCCATTGAAATCCTGAGTATGTATCCATGGTGTGGTGTATATATTTTAATTTTCCAAACTCTGCAAAATGAAACATGTGCATTTGCTAAATTTCATTTCTTTGAGTACCCTTTGGGCTACTCCCTGCAAGTAGTAGAGTTTGGTTATACAAGGAACAAGTAGCACATTTTCTTATAATTTCCTTGGTTTGTTGCCAAGTGATGGAATTTTTTTTGAAACCCTTCCTGTTGACATGGTGGTATTTTTTTTAGGAAATTCTGAGGCTTCTAACACATTTCCCACCAATAGTTGATCAATTTCATCATTACCTTGTGATAGAGGGCCTCATAGACCCATATGGGATCTAATATGTGAATATGTGTGTGTGTGTGTGTGTGTGTGTGTGTATATATATATATATATATATATATATATATATATATATGAATGTATGAATGATTTGTATTTCTGATTATTTATTGTAAGTTAATTCTGTATTATATGGAATAAGTTCAGCAGTTTCAATATATAAAATAACTCTTTCTGCATATTGAGAGTCAATAACTATATTAAGAGGTTCTGTAAAATATAATAATACCATGAGACTACATTATAATTCTGACTTTTGAACAGAGCCTTAAGGGCTTTGAGCCACTTTTTTAAAATTTCCTGATTTATATGCTGCCTTTCCTGATTTGTTGGTATGAGTATACAATGTAGGGGCTCCAGAAATTGGTGTTCCCCATACAAAGTGAGGAAGGATCCAATTAGTTCTCTTTATAAACTGAATTCTCTTGCTTTGGGGATTTTTTTGTTAATCTCCCCCCAAAAATACTACAAGCTCTTTGCCAATGTTCATTTTCTGTCAATAAAGGGGAAATTTCAGCATTATTAAAAGATACTAAAATTTCTGCTGGGTCTATTCCTGCTAATTGATGAAGTATCAATTTTTCTTTTAGAAACAACTCAGAAACATTTTCATCATAGGTCTTTAATTTTTTACTCCGTTTTTGTGGCAAAAATATCCACTGTAAGATATCATCTTCTCTCTGCATTAAAATTCCTATAGGGGAATGCATAGAAGATAAAATTATCAGACAGTAATCAAGTTCTGGATCCAAATGATCCACATATGCATCCTGTAATTTCTTTTCTACTAAAGCCAATTTTCTCTCAGGCTCAGTTGGTAATTTTCTTGGACTATTTAAGTCCTTGTCACCCTGTAAGTTTTGAAACAAATTACTCAGTTCTTGAATTGTTAATCCAATTGGGGATCATAGTGAGGTAATGTCTCTTAGCAATATTTGAAAGTCATTAAGAGTCCACAATTGATCTCTCCTAATTTGTACCTTTTGCAGTTGAATTTTTGTAAACCTATTTTATATTCTATGTAAATAATAGACTCTCTGTATTTTTTCAGGAACAATTTGTAATCCCCAATAAGGCAAACTTTTCTTTCCTTCTTCAAACATTTTCTTTAAAGTATCTACATTGGAATCAGCTATTAAAATATAGTTTATATAGTAGTAAGTTATAGACTCAGGGAATTGTACACGAATTGCTTCCAACAGCTGTCATACAAATTGTTAGCATGGGGTGGAACTGTTTAACATCATTTGTGGGAGAACCTTCCATTGGTATCTTTTAACAGGCTGAGAATTATTGGTAGGCATTGTGAAGGCAAATTTTTCTCAATCTTGTTCATGTAAAAGTATAGTGAAGAAACAGTCTTTTAAATCAGTAAGTATAATAGACCATCTTTTAGGTAACAGGGAAGGCAAGGGAATTCCAGGCTGCAAAGATCCCATTGGCTGAATTACCTTATTCATAGCTCTCAGATCTGTTACCATTCTCATTTCTAAATTTCTTTTTTATTATTATTTTTATTTATTTTACATACCATCCACAAATCCCCCTCTCATCCCTTCTCATGCTCCCCCCCTGCCTTCCCCTCTGACCCACCCCCATCTTCTCCTCCAAATGGGTAACCTCAACCTTCAGTTGAGTTAGGCCCAGGGAGCCCACTCAAAGAGAGGGAAGAGGGACTATACGAGAAAGGGGAGTCAAGATCATGATGGGAAAATCTTCAGAGACAACTGAACCAAGCTCATAGGAACTCACAAACTTTAGACCAACAGTGGTGGAACCTGCATGGGCTCGGACTAGACCCTATGCATATGGGAGACAGTTGTGTAGCTGAGTCTGTTTGAGGGACCCCTGGCAGTGGGATCAGGGTCTATTCCTTGTGCATGAGCTGGCTTCAGGTGCCCATTACCTGTGGTTGGACACCTTGTTCCAGATTTCTTTTTAATAGCAAATATAGGAGAATTCCAAAAACTATTTGATTCCTCAATATGTTGAGCATTTAACTGCTCTTGTATCAGCTCTTCTAAAGCCTGAAATTTCTCTGATGTTAAAGGCCATTGCTCTACCCAACCCATTCAGGTTTGTCTGTTAACCATTTTAAAGGTAGGGCTGTTGGTACTTTGAAAAATCAGCAGCTGTTTTACTCTGTTTATTTACAACTTGAATAGTTGGGGACTGTTCTTTATAATACCTATTAATAGTTTTCTCCGAAACATACTTCAGTTTGTAACTTGTTTCTGAGATTGGAGGAATGTTAATCCGGGTATTCCATTGCTGTAACTAATCATGTCCCCCATAATTTCATTGCTGTATTAGTCACATATGACTTTAATTTTCATCTCTGTCCTTCTGGTTCTATACATTTGACCCATCTTGTGCTTTGTTTTACCTGAGAAAAAGGTGCAATCCCTAAAAGCCAAACATTTACCTCCTGGAGAGGCCAATTTGGATGCCAAGATTCAGGTGCAATTATTGTTACATCTGCCCCTGTGTCTATAAGACCTTCAACTTCAATGTCATTTATTCATACCTTTAGCTTTGATCTTTGATCATTTATAGAAGTCTGCCAAAATATTTGCTTTATGGTCTCTCCTGAATTTTTTTGTTTTATTTTCTAAAGCTGTTCTATCATCCAGAGTAGTACAGTTTTTTTTCAATAGGTATTAGGTCCTTTCTTTGCCTTAGGAAGGAGTTTCCCCCATGGTGACAGGGAATGACAGAACCAAATATGAAATGGGGACCTTCGAGAGCCCTCCCCAATACATTTCCCTATGTCTGTCCCTGTTGATCTGTGTTCATTGGTTCAATGTCGGCCTTTGCCTGATCTTTTGCATACTCCAGAAGGCAGAAACCTGTTTGGATTATTCCTAGAAAAACATTGTTTCTAGGAATGCCCTGTCTATAACCTTTTTAGGTGACCTTTTTGACACAATTAAAACACCTGATATATTGATTTTTCTTCAAGCCTATGGAAATCACCTCTCTTATCCAAATACTATCATATTTATAAGATTCAATGTTGACTCTATCTCATATCCATTCCTCTGTGGATACTGCTCTTGCCTTTAAAGTCCTATTTACCATTTTGCATTGTGAATTAACATTTTCAAATGCTAAAGATTCAATTATTATTTGTCTAGCTTCTGAATTTGGTATCATTCTACTTAAAGCTGAAGTTAATCTTTGCAGAAAAATCAGTGAAGGTTTCTTTTGGGCCCTGTATAACTTTAGTAAATGACTCAGTTCTCTTTCCAACTTCTTCAATTCTGTCCCAAGCATTCAAAACTGCTGCACAACATAGAGCCAGGTTGTGATCATCATATAGAGCCTATCTTTGTACATCCACATAATTGACCTCTCCAACAAGTTGGTCTTGAGAGATTTCAATACTTCTAGCCCTACTTTGTTGTTCAATGATCCTAGCCTCATCTTTCTGCCAGGTCCTCCACTGTAATTGAGGACCAGGTTCCAATACTGCTGAGACCAAGTCTTTCCAGTCTTGTGGGACAATTTTGTTACTAGTTGACCATGAATTAACATCCACTTCACAAAAGGTGAATGCATACCATATGAGACTATTGCTTCCTTAAATCTCCTCAAATCTAACATTTCCACAGGAGTCCAGTGAGCTCTTGCATAGCCTTAGGGATACATGTCATTTGGCTATTGTTCCTGTATGGAAGCTGGATAGATTAAGGTTGGTTGTTTGATAAACTTAGGCTGGTTTTTTTTTTTTTTTTTTTTTTTTTTGGTTTTTCGAGACAGGGTTTCTCTGTGTAGCTTTGCGCCTTTTCCTGGAACTCTCTTGGTAGCCCAGGCTGGCCTCGAACTCACAGAGATCTGCCTGGCTCTGCCTCCTGAATGCTGGGATTAAAGACGTGCGCCACCAACGCCCGGCTCACTTGGGCTGTTTTTATCTAATTTTATAATATAATGGTCAGGTTGGTTCTCCTTAAAATTTCTCTGTCTGTGTCTTAGTATCTCTGTTATCTGTTTTAATAAGTTTTTCTACAGTTTGTAACTTTTAAATAGGAAGTTTTTCTAAAGTTTGCATATTTTCAGTCATGTATTTGCTCTCTTCAACAGTAAATATTTCCAGAATTTTCATCTTATTGATTAAAATTGTATTAATCTCCCTAGTAATTATTTGTAAGTCTTGAATTTTATCACAAGTAACCTTTTCTAAGGCTTGTATCTTTTGAATAGTAACTTTTTCTAAGGTTTGCATATTATCAGTCAACGTTTTGCTCATTTTATAAGTAAGTATTCCTATAGCTTTTATCTTATCAGTCAAAATTGTATTATTCTCCTTAGTAATTATTTGTCAGGCTTGTATATTATCAGTAGTAGCTTTTTTGAAGGCCTATATCTTGGCATTCCTATCAACCGACTTTATTTAGGGATAAAACCAGAATTATCAAACCAATAATATTTATAATTAACATTACATGAATCCCATCCAAGTTAATTATCCCTTCATTTAATTGTTCCATTTTTAAACTATCCAGTGTGCAATCATACAGAGACCTAACTCCTTCCATTTTAATATTGTTTCCTATTTTTTAATATGGGAAAAATCACTTTCTTTTTTTTTAATCTAACTTAATCCACCCTTTAAGAATTCCCAATTGTCTCACCAAATCTGCTGCTAATGATGGTGAAATGTGAGGTATATCACATCTGAATGGAGAACACATGTGGTGCATAGCCTGGCTGAGGTCAGCTACTGATGATCGTGTGTCAGAGACCTGAGGAGGGGGTCCAGGAAAAGCCCACAACTCACAGGGTAAAAGAAGCCAATGAGCCAGTCATCTGTATGGTGGAAAATTGCAAAAGCAGCTAACTCCAGGGCTGTTTGGAGCTCAAGTACCTGTGGTGTTTGCTGCAACAGAAAAATCCCAGACTTATTCAGAGGGCTTGGGGAAAAAAGGACAACCTAGCTGGTGGGGTGGTGACTCTGGTGGGAGCCCCCACATGTAACTCTGGTATGTGCTGTTGGCTGCAGAGCCAAGGGCAAGTGGCTTTTTTGTGAATTTATGTCCCGTGTTGAGTAGCAGATGAATCATGAACCCAATTATTTTTAATCAACTGAAACTAGGAGTCAGGTATTAGGGTAATAACCTGAAGGATCAGAGAAGAGGAGCAGTCACCAGTGACTTTTTGTTTGTTTTGTTTTGTTTTGTTTTTTGAAACAGGGTTTTTCTGTGTAGCTTTGCACCTTTCCTGGAACTCGCTTTGTTGACCAGGCTGGCCTTGAACTCACAGAGATCCGCCTGCCTCTGCCTCCCAAGTGCTGCGATTAAAGGCATGTGCCACCACCGCCTGGGACCAGTGACTTCTTACCTCTCTTGATCCTCTGACCAAAATGGCCAAGATCTTGTCTCTGCCCTGCCTTATCACTTCCTGTTTCTGCCTCCCAAGTGCTGGGATTAAAGGCATGAGTCACCACTGCCCAGCTTCTATGGTTAACTAGCCGCTAGCTCTGCCTCTGAGCTCTAGGCAAACTTTATTTATCAGAACACAAATAAAATATCACATAACACATCACTCATCGTAAAGACACATGAAGGAGTCAATGCTATGAAGTCAAATGGGATGTTCCTTTAGCTAATCTGAATCTACCTCCATTATACACTGTTATACAGTACTTAGGGTTAGAATACTGTCTAATAAGGTCTGAGGTTTCAAGTCTTCTGATTTGCCTAGCCTTTCAGGCAGTTTAGTTATTTAGATACAGCTGAGTATAAATTCCTAAGTTTACATCATAGTTATCCTTATTCTGCAGATAAAAGGACAGACTCAGACAAGTTTAAGGATCAGACAGACAGTAAAGGACACAAATCTATATTCTAGCTAAATCCATGCTCATTTTTGTAATCTCTTTTCATTCCAGGTCTCCAAGTATTGACAGGAGGGGGCTACTTATGGAAGGTTGATGCTAGGAGGGAGACAATTGAATAAGTGTAGGGTAGAGAGGAAGATTAATTATTGTAGGAGCCCAAAGATGTCAAGAGTGTAAGTAACAATTATATCGACAGTTTGTATAAAGCTTTTGCTAGATAATCTAAGAGGGATAATTCTTTACCAAAAAAGTGAATATATTTTAGTGTATGTTATGAAGCAATTTAAGGGAAAGATTATGTCCAAGGCAAGTTTATATGTATCTGCCCATGTATAAATCCTTAAATAGATAATATATAGCTTATATAGGTTTACTGTTAAGCATGAAGACTGAACTTACTTATACTCAAACTTTCATAATAATTACTATTGTTCACATGTAAGAAGAAAATGGTCCAAAGAACACTGTAGGCAAAGGGCACAGGCAGAGAAGGAGCAGGGGAAGGAAGAAGATAACCACGTGAAAATGCCACAAAAGTTCCTATTAAACATATAATAATATGAAAAAATGACTGTTTTTGAGACAAATGATCATTAAATCTCCTATTTTCCAGAGAAAGACTGGCAAAAGAATAATTCTATCCTGACTAGACTACTGTTTCCATGCTTACCAATACTATGTTTTTTTTTTGTTTCATGAAACCAGAGAAAATGATTTTGAAGTCCAAATTGTCAACAAAGCCTATTTAATGATGCATTATCTGCATTCTGTCAAAACAACACACACTCAAAAATTTAGGGATCCAGCTACTGAAAAATTCAAAACCAGCTCTATCATTCTTCCAGAAACAGATGTTGCCATATGTCATGCTTTGTGAAGTAGAATTATTTTAATAGTGGCTATAGCTGAAGTCACCCAGCATCAAGTTTAAGTAAGGTATTTCTTTTACTGATGACATGTGCATATATACCTATAAATTAAAGTTAATAGACACTATATTAACTAAACATTATCTGAAATGGAATTAAAGTTTGAATGTCTATTAATTGCATAAATATAATTTTAAAAATATATCACTTAAAGTTTTCTATAAAAAGGGCATGGGGAGATAACGCAATAGGTAAAGCAATTGCCTTATAAGCATAAAGACATGAGTTTTGTCCTTAAAACCTAAACAAAATAACTCAAGGATAGTAGTGCACACTTGGAACCCACATCTGGGAAGGAAGAGAGAGGAGATCCTCAGGGCTCTTTGGCCAGCCAGCCTCACTTATTCAATCAATTGCAGACAAGTGAGAGACCTGTCTCCACATACATAGGTGCATGGGAACCTGTCTACACATGTATGTACTCACAAAAACATATAAAAAGATGTTTCAGAGTAATTGGAGATATATGTGAGAAGTAATGCTAGGTCATTTAAAATTTGTTAGAGAAGAACAAGAAAAAATATAATTTATTTTAAAGTAAATATGTTCATTTATGGAGCCAAGAAATCTTTTCTCTATCCATTTTTTTTTTGTTTTTTTTTGTTTTTTTTTTTTTGTTTTTCGAGACAGGGTTTCTCTGTGTAGCATTGCGCCATTCCTGGAACTCACTTGGTAGCCCAGGCTGGCCTCGAACTCACAGAGATCCGCCTGCTTCTGCCTCCCGAGTGCTGGGATTAAAGGCGTGTGCCACCACCGCCCGGCTCTCTCTATCCGGTCTTAATCTTGGCTATGAATGATGATGAATATTTAATGAGCATTAAAAAATTTGACCTGGAGTCCTACAAACATTTGCTAAAATGGGGTCATGGATGAAAAAAAATCTTACAATGAGGAGGATAGCACAGATAATGAGGAATGTTCACAAACATAATGGGACTGGCACTTACATTGAGAAACATGTATACTATAATGGAAAGCACAGAATTTAAGTCAGAGAATTCTTAAGTTGGTGGAAGACACACAGAAATACATACAAATTAGGTTTTTTATTTTTTTACATAGCAGGTGCACCAATAAAGCATATCTTAAGTTATTACAAGACCACAGTCCAGTGGAGATCTGAAAAAAGCATGTACACTTTATCAGGGGAGAATCTCTAAGCTTGTTTTTTTAGAGAAACAAAGGTATCAGATATAAGAAGAAAGATGACAGGGTTGCAAACACAAACTGAAATAGCAAAGGCAAGGAGTCATGTGAGGGACTGGCGTGTGAGTTCTGGGTAGTTTTGTTCACTTTGGGTAAATGATGTAGATGGGTAAATTGATGCAGAAATAGTGAGAAGGCTAAACGCAAATACCAGACATGAAGTGGCTTACATATTGTAGAGATCATCTATAGCATGATAGATGGGTATGTGGGTATTATCAGTTCTGGATTTCAAATAGGCGGCATCATCATGGTAAAATTTTGGAAGGTAAGTCATTCAGGAAAGCTGGAGTCTAATATCTTGGAAGGATACCTCTCCTGGCACTCCCACCATCCCATCCTGGATGTTTAAGTGTTGTCTTTTCCTTTGGGGGATCCTTTTAGTTTCTGGCTTCCCTTTACAGATGGGTGATGACTCTTTTCTATAGCATTTATGACCCCTGAGTCATCATGATATAGAAAAGATGGCATCCAATAAGAAACCAGTTATTCCCAGGCTTAAAAAAAAAGGAAGCATGATCACATGGGGATAGATAGACTTTGAACAGAGCTGGGAACTAAACAGACACTGTGGATGTAAGCTATGTGAGGACTGACATAGCCATACTTAATTCAGTTGCAAGAAGGAAGTAGGCAAGGGAAGGATGATTTGAGAGCAGCATAGATTTAACTTGCTTTTTGTTAAGTACCAACTCAGAAAGCCTAGTGCCAGAGTAAGGCTTCCCAAAGACATTAGGACCCTTCCTCATACATGTCCAACGTGGTATGAAATACCTTCAGCAGCAGATCACTAAGTTCATTCCTGCAAAAGGCATTGAAATTCAACTCTGTTGACTTGGATGAGGACACTGTATCAATGTTACTGGTATAAACAGAGTGTTGTTGCCTCTCAAGAACATGCTAAAACAATAGTCAGACAGAAAAAAAATAGAATGCAGAAAAACTTGGCCAGCACTTGCATTTCAGTGCTTGTTTAATGAAGTAAGCCAAGAAAAAAAAATATTGTACTTTGAATCAATAAAAGAGCAGCTGTCACTGATCTGGAACTGTCAAATACTTGCTAAGAATGTTATGGTGTGAAGGTTGGAGAGCTGGCTCAGTGGTTAAGAGCAGAGCACATACAGCTCTTCCAGGGGACCCAAGTTCAGTGCACATCAGTCATGTTGGACAGCTCACAAACTCAGGCTACCCCTGGCCTCCATATGTACCTGCCCTCATGAGCAAATTTCTCCATACACATAAACACTCATGCACAAAATTAAAAGTAAAATCACACACACACACACACACACACACACACACATATATATATATATATATATATATGTATATGTATATTAGTTTAACAGTAGATATAGGAAAATTTACATTTTTAAAGGAATACACAATAATATTATTATAGAATGATATTGTGAGAGATGAGTGGAAAATTATAGTGTCTGTTTTTAGGAAACTATTGAGACATGAAACCTACTGACTTAACTATTTACTTGATAACCATAAGGTTAAATTAATAAAAAAATACTTTAAGAATGCCTATTACAGTATATAAACTGTACTTCTTCTTGATTTTTTTGTCAAAAGCACAGGCCACTCATCCCAGTAAACAAATTAAATATATAATTAATGGTAAGGGAGAGAAAGCAGAAATTTAATCAAATTTTATTTATCCATTCTTCAGTTAAAGGGCATCTAGGTTGTTTCCAGGTTCTGGCTATTACAAACAATGCTGCTATGAACATAGCTGAGCATGTGCCCTTTTGGTATGATTGAGCATTCCTTGGGAATATGCCCAAGAGTTGAATAGCTGGGTCTTGTGGAAGAATTATTCCCAATTTTCTGAGAAACTGCCATACTGATTTCCAAAGGGCTGTACAAGTTTGCATCCCCACCAACAGTGGAGGAGAGTTCCCCTTGCTCCACATTCTCTCCAACATAAGCTGTCTTCAGTGTTTTTGATCTTAGCCATTCTGACAGGTGTAAGGTGGTATCTCAGAGTTGTTTTGATTTGCATTTC
>CABHPP010148617.1:17415-39955 GCA_902168425.1 Peromyscus attwateri
AGACATTCTGACAGGTGTAAGGTGGTATCTCAGAGTTGTTTTGATTTGCATTTCCCTGATGATTAGGGATGTTGAGCAATTCCTTAAATGTCTTTCAGCCATTTGAGTGTCCTCTGTTGAGAATTCTCTGTTTAGCTCTATAGCCCATTTTTTAATTGAACTGTTGGGCATTTTGATGTCTAATTTCTTGAGCTCTTTATATATTCTGGATATCAGTCCTCTGTCAGATGTGGGGTTGGTGAAGATGTTTTCCCATTCTGTAGGCTGTCACTTTGTCTTGTTAATGGTGTCCTTTGCTCTACAAAAGCTTCTCAGTTTCAAGAGGTCCCATTGATTGATTGTTTCTCTCAGTGTCTCTGCTACTAGTGTTATATTTAGGAAGTGATCTCCTGTGCCAATGCGTTCAAGTCTACGGAGTACTACTCAGCAGAGAAAAACAATGACATCATGAGGTTTGCAGGCAAATGGATGGATCTAGAAAAAATCATCCTAAGTGAGGCAACCCAGACTCAAAAATACAAACATGGTATGTACTTACTCATAGGTGGATACTAGATGTAAAACAAAGGATGACTAGACTGCTACTCACAACTCTAGGGAGGCTACCTAGAAAAGAGGACACTAAGAAAGACATAGGTATCACCCAATGACAGAGAAGTGGATGAGATCTACATGAGCAAACTGGATGTGAGTGGGGGTAATGAAGGGCAAGGGTCGAGGGAAAGAGAGCTTAGGGGAGCGGGAGATCCCAGCTGGAGCAAAAACAGAGAGGGAGAACAAGGAAAAAGAGACAATGATAAATGAAGACCCCATAGGAATAGGAAGAAGCAAAGTGCTAGAGAAGGTCCCCACAAATCCACAAACATGCCTACCTCCACAATAGACTACTGGCAATGGTCAAGAGAAAGCCTGAACTGACCTACTCTGGTGATAGGATAGCCAAACACCCTAACTGTCGTGGTAGAACTCTCATCCAATGACTGATGGAAGCAGATGTAGAGATCCATGGCCAGGCCCCAGGTGGAGCTCCAGCAGTCCAGTTGGCGAGAAAGAGGAGGGATTGTATGAGTGAGAAGTGTTGAGACCATGATTGGAAAAAGCACAGGGACAAATAGCCAAACTAGTGGAAACACATGAACTATGAACCAATAGCTGAGGATCCCCCAACTGGATCAGGCCCTCTGGATAAGTGAGACAGTTGATTAGCTTAAACTGGGACTGGGACCTGTCCTTAGTGCATGAGCTGGCTGTTTGGAACCTGGGGCCTATGCAGGGACACTTTGCTCAGCCAGGGTTAAGGGAGGAGGGGAATGGAGCTGCCTTGACTGAATCTACCAGGCTGTGCTGAATCTCCAGGGGAGTCCTTGCCCTGGAGGAGATGGGAATGGGGGGGTGGGCTGGGGGAGAGCAGGAAGGGGGAGGAGGGAGGACAGGGGAATCTGTGACTGATATGTAAAATTAAATTAAATTAAAAAATAATTTTTTTTAAAAAAGAAATTTAATCAAGATTGTTCTTGGGAAGAACAGGAACAGGTCAAGAGGTCCAGTGATTCCAATTCTGTTTTCACAATACTGACATGAACTTTCAGTTTGAACACAAGGAAATGTAGGCAGTAGGCAGAGATATATGTATTTCTGCAGTCCTGGTCAGATGTGGCCTCCATATAATTTTGTACATGATTGTAAAGAAGACTCCATTGCTTAAGGGGAGCAAACTCATTCACAAAGATAATTATTTATGCTCCAGTTGCAGCCTTAACATCATTAATAAATTACCCTTGTTTAGGAGGTGGGCATCTGTTCATAGTTCCTTGGGATTAGTTTCAGTGTGTTATCATAATGATGTTTATTATCAGTTCTTTGTGCCAGTACTCCAAGGGGACAGTAGATTTAGCACACTGGTTGAATGCCATGTTCTCATGCTTTTGAGTAAAAACAGTGTTGGAGTGATTGTTGTATCTCCACAGTGCTAGGGAATGGAGGAAAAACCTAAATGACACAATGTGGGTAAATGGACTGTTTCAACACAATTGAACTGGGAGGAGACAGGAAGTAAAATTTATAATTAACTGTAATAACTAACATCAGAATCTTTCTGAGGAATGCATTTTGGAAATGGTAGAGAACTGACCATTCATTCATTACTTCTTTAAATATGGTAAAACAAAAAGAAGGGAAGAATAGAATTCTGGTCAATCTTCACCTGCCTGGCATTCCCATGTTTCTGTTCAGTAATGAAATCCTAAATTATTAATTGTAGTATTAATAGTACTAACTAAGAGATGTTTGAGATATAAGATAAAAGTAATAACATAAAGGTGATCAACAATATTCAGGGATGGTTTCCCTTACATACATTTAAAACTGAAGTGTTTTTAATATGTCAAAATGGATACTTAATCATTTTTGCTATAGTCATTTGTACCTTAACTCATAAGTAAATGGCTGTTTAGTCTTCATAAATGATAAAATTCATAATGTGTATTTCATATATGTATCAATATGCACAATAATGTCTTTTAGAGAAGCATTCTCCATAATAACTCAGACAATATCTATAGTCATCTCTCATTTATTAAATTAGGCTTATGTTTTATAACTTCGAACATAAATTGATAAGGCAAAAAGAAATTGATTTTTAATGTGTATATATTCTTTGAAATTTTCATACATATATCATGCATTTTGATCATTTTCATTCCTCACTCTTCAGTCATCTATCCCCCTCCCATCTTCAAAGAACACTGCAAAAAAAAAGTCTTCTGGACATGACAGGGCCATTGCAGTCATGAACTCCCAATGGCTCCCTTCAGAAGACAAATACAGAATCAGGTAAGTCAACATTCCAGCCTGGGTGAGGGAGTTATCACAAGGCCACAGACCCAGCTGAGGAACTATTATCAATGATGCTGCTGGGGGGCAGAAAGTTGGTGTGCCCTAGGCTTTGACAGGTCTCCTATGCTCAGTGGATGGACATATGCATATACATGTATGGGCTGTACTAAAATTGGACACCATGGATTATAAAGAATTAATTAAATCTTTAAAAATCATTGCTTTTTTTGTATTTGAGTAATCATCAATCATTTCATGTCCATAAAGAAACTCCCAATTGGAGATTATGTATACAGTAAATAAGTGTTTAGCTTATAAGATTTTAAAGAAAAGTTACCTTTCTCACCTTCTAAATAATAAAAAAATAGTTTGAACATATACTTTGTTTTGCACTGTTTTCCAAACATTATTAATGGAACTTATGAACCCTGAATATTCCAGTCCTCTTGGATGCATTGGATTGTTCAGCTTCATGATATTTTTCTTTTGGAAACTTGGACCTGGGTTGTAAATTAGTTTTAAATGCCTGTGTACTTTTATCATAATTCATATTGAAGCTTAATTTCATTTTAATGATGTTTGCTTTTTAATTTCCTGTCTTAATGTGATCTCTTTATTTAAGAGTTCTATGGTTAAGGGGCCTTTCATCTTCCTATTAATACCACAACATCCAACTCAGCATGGTCTTTCTCCTTTCTTTTATATTTTTAACCATTCATTAAGTGTCTTATTTTTTAATGCATTTGAGTTTTCTTATGATTATTATTGAAATGTAAGTCAGCAAATATTCCAGTACTAGGACCAGGATCTAAAACATTGGCACTCTGGTGCTTTTGGTATCTCTGACATTACTTCATCACAATGAGAAATATTTGCTAAGCAGAAAATCAGGGACCAAAGAGAGTGGTCAACCCCCTCATTATACTCTCCTCTCCTTGTTCTTGCACATAACAGAGAACATGCTGCTCTTAGTTGTCTATTCATAAGGGACAATGTTTTTAAAAGGCAGATGTCCTCCTGCATTTTCAAAATCATTACCAGCTATAAAACTTCAGAGCATTCAAAGCTCTCTAAAGCCCCCACCTAACAATCATGTAAGGACAAATGAGAAAAATTAGCTCCAGGTTTGTCGCTCAGCTTCCAGGTAATTATGCATGTACCAGGGCAGAGTTGTATAACTCACTCCATTGGAAGTGAGTCACATAATCCACATTGACATCTCCTTCCTCCCTTCACATCTATGACCCATTTAAAATAAGCCCAAGTAATTCAAGCAGGGTCTCACTTGTAAAGTCTCCAGTACGGCTCCCTACATGTACACTTTGCTTCCTACATGATATTGCTTCTTCTAAAGAAATTGGTCTTCTGGCCTGCTATGTCTGTCTACGAGTTCTTGTACTGATGAGACTAAGAACCTGGACAGACAAGGTTCTTACCGATTCTATCAGCCTCTCTTAGAACATCATCCTTCCAAAGCTCACTCCTTCAACAGAGCTCTCTCTGTAAACCCTAGATCTTAGATGCTCACTGGGCAAACACTCTCATTCACTTGGCAGCACCTTCTTAGCCTCAATTTAGATCACCAGCATTCCTTTAATCATGCCCCCCCTCCCCAATTTTCCCCTCTCTTCTGGAAGTCCTGCTCATGATATTGACCAAGATGGAACTTACCATTCCCTTTCCTTTGGGTAAACTGTTGAGGGGCTTCTGATTCCACCCTCTTTCCCCCACAGTGCTTGAGCTAGCTTGTGACTGTAAACCATTTCTCTGTCTCTGAGATGTAAACATTTTTTTTCTGAAACTTTTTCCTAGTTTTTCGACCACAATCTATCTTTTCCAAGGACATAGAAACTGTCTCTTTGAAATGTAATCATTAAGGAAAGCAGTGCTACCACATGCTAGTTTTTGTCTGTGTGGGAGAAGGCAATGGTGGTGGTGAACTTTATCTTTTATGTTCACATATGAACTGCAGACATTAATGTGGTCCAGTGCGGAACTTCCATACATGTATCAAACATGCACCGGTTATTGTATCCACTCTACCTCTATCTCCTTCTACCTGTCACCTATTCACATTCTTCTTTCTGGTCAACCTTTGGTTTGTTAATTTTGGGGGCATCAGTTGTTCCAGGAGAAAGAACACAGAGTCCTTATCTTTCTGTAACATATTTCAATTGGAAACTATGAGAAAGGATGTTTCTATCTACCTTTTCTCCAAGCCAGATAGTGAGTAACATTCCATTGTGTACTTATGGCACAATTTCTTTGTCCAGTCATCCATTAATGGGAGCTATACACTGATCCCACGTGTGAGCCTCTGTGGATAGCACCACAGGAAACCAGAAAGGCCTATATTATTGTTGTGTGATGAAATCATTTCCTTTGGACATGGTGCTAGGGGTAGAATACTGGATCATAGGGCAGTTTTATAAAGAAATTCACTTGGCTCGGCCTGGGAGGAGGGGACTGGCCCTGCCTGGACTGAGTCTACCAGGTTGATCTCAGTCCTTGGGGGAGGCTTTGCCCTGGAGGAGGTGGGAATGGGGGGGTGGGCTGGGGGGAAGGGGAGTGGGGCAGGAGGTAGGAGAACAAGGGAATCAGTGGCTGATATGTAGAACTGAATGGTATTGTAAAATAAAATTACAAAAAAAAGAAATTCCATACTGAACTTCATAGGGACTCTACTAATTTACACATTTATCAACAGTGTGCAAGAGTTACTTTTCTCCATACCCTCATTATTGTCTTGTATTTTGATAATAGATATTCTAATTGGAGTGAGATAATCAGATTTTGATTTGTTTTTATTCTGCTCTGTTTTTTGTGTTCAAATTTGCTTAGTTTCTCCAGGTTCTTTTATGCTTCCACATAATTTTCAAGATTATTTTTTCCAAAATGCCAAAAGTGACATAGGTGTTTTGGTGAGGATTGGAATTTAATCCTGATAAAGATGTTATCCAAATTTTAAACTGCTTCAAGTTCTCAAGTTTAAGGAATAAGAAAATTCAAGGAAGCCTGACTTTTGCTTTAGGTAAATGCAATAAAACACAGGTGGCCTTGAATCTTAGCCTCTTGTCTTTCTAGAACTTTGAGTCTTTGCAGCCTCTTCCTCTCCAGTGATTTGAGTCTTGGCCTCTCCCCTCGCTAGAGCTTTGAGTCTTAGCCTCTTCCCTCTCTAGAACTTTGAGCACCCTGGGCTTCTGGAGATTAGAGTTCAGACTTGGTCTGCTCTGTCAATGCCCTTGAATGAAGTCCTCTTGCCTGTTCGACTTTAGCACTGTTTTGGATTTGACAGTATCTTACTGGAGTGATTTTTTAAAGAAAGTATTAAACTGTTTCCTATTCTTCAATGGATGGATACATTTCTATCTGTACTCTGCATGCCCCCTTCTTTTTACCATGAGATTACACTCGGCAGTTTCCTGTGCTCTATTCTTCTTCCTCTACCACCACTGCCTGCCCTCTCTCTCTTTTCCTTGCTTGTTCAATAAAAGGCTTGTATAGGAATTGTTTTGTCTTTTAAGAATATATTTAATCAGTGTTCGGTCAAGTTTGTGATAAAATTAACCATTTCCAAGATTCTACCAGAGTGGACACTCTTTTCCCGCTTTATTCACTTACTTGTTGGTGACATCCTGTTCTACTTGAGGAAGGAAGTAGCGTTAAAGAACTTGGGGCTACTTCTCCACTCTCACAGTCTTTTCTCATGACCCAAAGTGGAGTTGCTTACTGTACAGGTGCTCTGGGCTCATTAAGATGACTCTGAAGGCAATGCTGGTTTGTCTCTTTCCTTTTTTGTCATGTATTTTGCTTCTGGAATGTTGAATAAACTTGACCCTCCATTCAAATGTCTGCTTATATGTTCAGAGTTTGCCTGTCCCGATGTGTCCCACAGTTTAAATTTGGAATATTTCCAGGGATGAGGAAAGATAAAGACAGAGGACATGCTAATTTGGATCTAGAGTTAAACTATGTATTTTGTCATATATTGAGATAAAAGGATTTTTTATTCTTGTCTTCATTTTTGTAAGAATCTTTTAGTTAAATATTGTAGAGGAAAAGGCATTAAGAAATGTGGTATCTAGGCTTTGGAACAAATCCTCTTGCCTGTGAAGGCAGAAATTGGAAGGCAGACTACATCATCAACATGAACAGCTTAGTCTAGATCCAGATAATTCTTAGTGTTAGTTGTGTGCATAGTGATATGCACATGATCTTTTCCTCATTGTATCACCATTGAATCTCTTAAGTTCTAAGTCTGCATCCTAGGATTTAAATATCCCCATTCTTAATGAGTTCCTGCAAGAGGAGAAAATAAGAAGACAAGAAAGAAATAATGAAATGTACAAATCTTATCACATTTCTGAATCTAACTTTTCAAACTTCCATAATAATACGCTGCTTCCTTCTCTCATCTTCTTACCTTGTGTCTGCTCTTTGGTTTCTGTTTTTTTTTTTTTTTTAGGATAAAATTAGCCACAATAAAAACTACACACAGATGCCTAGCTTATCATTCCATATCTAAAATATATTTCATCAAAGGTAACAATCTTGTCTGTAATGTGAATAGTTTTCCATTAATATCTTCTGAAAATGCAATTAGTGTGCTTTCTACTTTTGCCCATTTGATAGTGGACTCGTTTTGCTAAGTGGGCATACTTCTTGCCTGCCTCCAATGCCCCAAAGTACATAGGTGTGGAAAGACAGCAGCAATGGTGGAAAAATAGCATGTTTATACTTTTTTTCCTTTGGGAGCATCCCTTAACTTACATAGATCTTACCTTCCTGGAGTTTGCATTGGCTGTTAAAGTTCAACCTCCTGGGGCTGGCATTCGTGGTGTTCCCATGAGTTCTATTTTTCCTGAGGCAAAGGCAGAGACTTCAATGAGACATTAGCATCTGAATAGGTCAGGAGGCCTGATATTTAAGCTTGCTAAGGATTTGTGATATTTATTCGTTTAATTATAAATCAAAAGGGTATGGACTGTACTAGCAATTGAGGCTCACGTATGTTATCTGAAATTAAGTTAAATGGACAACGTATGTCCTATTGAAGCAAAAATCAAGTGTGTGTGTGTGTGTGTGTGTGTGTGTGTGTGTGTGTGCGCGCGCGCACGCATGTGTGTGTCCACAAAGAAGAAGAACTCCTAAATTTTCTCCATGGAGATGAAATGTGCATGGTTAGTTACTATCCAACCTTCAATTTCTTGCCATATATTTAGGTCAAAAGCCTATTATCCTGGAACTTATGATCAAGCATTCTGTCTGTCTGTATTTATCAGACTACCTTCTCCTTCACAAATTTTCACATCTTTAAGATGATTGTCACCAAAGTCCCTAAATACCGAGTTGAAACATAAAGGAGAGAGGAAAAATATGTTTGTTTCTGTGTAGGCATTGCTAGGTTATTATCATGACTCCTAATAGCTATATAGACCATTATCAAATATTCTCTGGCATATATGGTCTTCAGTGGAACAATATAAATAAGAAATGTAAATGAACTTATTTGTAAAAGGAAGTGTGTGATAAATTAATCAAAGGTTGAATGCTATGCCCTCAGTGATTTATATGTGGTATTTTTTGTTGATTTTTTGTCATATCTACAACACACAGATTCACCTTAAAGGAAAGCATGGTGCCTGTGCCTTAGACAATGCCTGTGCAGACAGAATAGGTATCAAACAGTTCCTGTTACTACTTCTATCAACCAGGCTTTTTCATTTGTAAGATGGGAACCATGTTACATTCATATTACAGACAGTGACCCTTGAAGCCTCAATTTTTAACACACAAAACCCCTTTCCTGCTCTATCAAAACAAACTCGCAGAATAACAGAGCTCTGAGAGGATAGAAAAAAAATTGGGGAAGCATGGTTCAGACATGGTATAGAGAGGTATGCAAACACAGATGTGAAGAATCATGGCTGATTTTGTATCTCATCATAAGGATTGAAGGAGATTATATTTTCAAAGTGCTAGAACACACTTGAGGCATAATACACAGTATCATATATATGTTGAATAACTTGTTACCACAATTCACTCTTTTATTCAATGAGACTGTGAAAAGTAATGCCTATGCCAACATGAAAACATGATGGGAAATTTTCACAGAGAAAATGGCATTTGAGTGGCCTTGAAAGCATGGTGACATGGCATTTAAGTGGCCTTGAAGGCATGGTGAGAATTGAATTTGGAAACCAAGTTAGACAGAGAGTCCTTCAATTCCCAGCTAGAATCTCAGAACTCCCTCATTGTCCTCAGAACCATGTCCACAATTATTCCTCCATGTATTCCTAAAGGTAAAGACAAGGCTTTGGAGGAGAAGCAATCATAAAGCTAATAAGATGGCTTCAACTGAGACGTTGTGAGTGTCTCTGTCAGCCCTTTTCTAGCACAGGAGAAACTACTTCCATTCCTACAAGCTACATTTTTCATTTGGCTCATTTTATTTTTCCTACTTAAGGAAAATAACAATAGCTAATATCCATTCTACATAGACCAGATACTTTCCTAAGCATTTATTTTCCTAAGTATATACTTTCCTACTTAAATAATGTGGTTTCCAGCCCAATGCTATGAGTTCTCCAGTTAGTGTTATTATTATTAGATGTGAAAGTGCAGGCACAGAGAAGTGGAGTATCTTGTTCCAAGTCTCATATTTTGTAAGTGGTGGCACCCAAGACCTCCCCAGTGCTATGCTGGACTGTACCTCAATTTTCATCCATCCCAGGTCTCCTTTCATAATAGGCTCTAAGGTAGTATGTATTGAGTGTGTATATTTTAAAAACCAAATGAAATTTCTAATCAGCATCAAAATCTGAGAATGTGTAAGAACTCTGTCAGTGAATCACAGAATTGGGAATTATGGAACATTGTAGCTGGGAGAGATCATAAAGTGTATCTGATTTGCCTACCACTTTTTAATAGCTACAGAGGCTGAGTAATGTTTCATTTACGATATGCTGTGAAATACAGGCATTAGGTAAATGCCAGTGAAAGTTCCTGGCTTCCAACATGTCCCCATGTGAACTGAGAATCAGGACATTGGGATCTAGGGAGGGTTCAGGCTACATTTTATTCATTTTATATAGATCACCAAAGTCATCATAAATGCTAATACTCTATTTCCACAGTTGGATTTTTGCTTGGTTCTACAAGCAATAAATTCATTTAATAAAAACATACTACTGATTAATAAGGATTTTTAATTCATAAAAGAAAAAAATTGAAAAGCAAGGGTATACCTGGCACCACTCTCCAGAGATGATAGCCCTCAACACATAACTCTGTTTTCAATTTCTCCTCTGTGAAGTTTTCTTTTAGCAAAATACTCTTCAGAATAAGATCAGCATTTTACTTTTCATGCAACGGGAATGCTAAGAGGGATGTACAGATCACCTTTGGAAAGGGAAACAGAGGAGATCCAGGTGAGCAAGCTTGGGATGAGGGAGGATGGGGGATGAGAACACGAGGGAACTGAATGGTGAGCTGAGTGGTGGGGGGACAGAATGAAAGAGATATCTTGATAGAGGGAGACATTATGGGTTAAGAGAGAAATCTGGGCTAGGGAAATTCCCAAATATCCACAAAGAGGACTCCAGATTAGACTACTAGCAACAGTGGTGAGGGTGCCTGAACTAGCCTACCCTGGTAATCAGATTGGTGAATACCCTAACTGTCATCACAGAGCTGTAGCGTGAATCTTAAAAGTCTTATTAATAAAATCAAACCTGAGCCGGGTATCGGGGTGAACACTGGAAAGTCAGAGAGACAGAACAAGCCACAGCTACCTCACCTCACCGGATCCTCAGCTGGTCTTGTTTCCTCAGACTGGAGGCCTCTGAGTCCTCATCCAGAATGGGTCTCAGCTGAACTGTGCTGCTAGAAGCCTGAAAGCTTTACCAGGCCAAATGCTTCTCCAGGCCAAATGCCTCTAGTTTCTGGTCCTCACGCCTTATATATCTTTCTGCTTTCTGCCTCACTCCCTGGGATTAAAGGCTTGCTTTCTGGGATTAAAGGCGTGAGTCACCATGCTTGGCTGTATCCTTGAACACATGGATTTCTGCCTCTGGAATGCTAGGATTAAAGGCTTGTGCTACCCACTGCCTATCCTCATGTTTAATATTGTGGCTGCTCTGTCTCTGACCCCAGATAAGTTTATTAGCATGTACAATATTTGGGGGAACACAATACCACACAGAGCCTTCATCCAGTAACTGATGAAAGCAAATGCAGAAATCCACAACCATGCACCAGACCGAGCTCCAGGAGTCCAGTCAAAGAGATGGAGAACGGATTATATGAGCAAAGGGGGTCAAGATCATGATGGGGAAATCTACAGAGGGAACTGAACCAAGCTCAAAGGAACTCACAAACTTTAGACCAACAGCTGTGGAACCAGCATGGGACTGGACAGACCCTCTGCATACAGGAGACAGTTGTGTAACTGGGTCTGTTTGAGGGGCCTCTGGCAGTGTGAGCAGGATCTATCCCTGGTGCATGAGCTGGCTTTCTGGATCTCATTACTTATGGTCAGACACCTTGCTCACCCCTGATAAAGCAGGGAGGGGCTGTGTCCTACCTGAACTGAATGTACCAGGCTTAGCTGTCTCCCCATGGGAGAACTTACCCTGTTGGAGGGGATGAAGTGGGGCAAATGAGAAGAGGGATAAGATGGGGATCTGTGGTTGGTATATAAAATGAATAAAAAAAAAGGGAAAAAAAAGTCATTGAGTGTTCTAAAGACACAATTTAAAAAGGCTACATTGTGTTTCGTTTCATGGAACCATTATCATTACAGATATTCTTCAATCACCTAGGCAAATATATTCCATGCTGCTGGCTTGAGTGTGAGACCCTTTTTCTCTCTATGATTTAATGCCAATGTAAATGTCTGTGTCCCTGCTACATCCTGTTTAGATGCCATTCAGGGTGCCTTCATTAAATTTTCTGAATCATAAAAGGAAAGATTATGAGAAGTATCCAGGAGACAGGTGATGGGTACTGCTTTTCATTTCAACTTAGAGAAAACGTCATCATTCAAAACATAAAATGGCAATTACAGGGATGAGCCAATCAACATGTATGTGTTTGTGCTATACCAAGAAATGATGACAAAATATGGAGCATATCTAGATGTAAATTCCTCAACAACTTTCCCATACAGCTTCTGGGCTCTCCATTCTCTAGGAAACCTTACTAAGTGACGAGAAAGGCCTCATTGTGTTCTGTTTCCTGACCGATTCTGTGCAGAGACAATTCTTCATTTTTGGAGGAAACCTTGGGTGGTGGGTCCTTCTGTGCTGCTCTCACAGCTGGGGATCCCTGCAAGGCTTTCAGGTCGACATCTCTGCCGACAGGGGCTCAGCTCCCTCCTTGACCAAGCTTTACAGAGGCGGCTTGGGTCCTTAACTGAATCGGGCTTATTCGGCTTGGATTCCGTAATTGTCCTTCCCAGATCCATCACTTCAGAGTTTCCCTCATCCTTGGCATCAGATCAAGTTCTTTTTCTCACACTGGCAATGCCTGAGTCCTTGACCTACCTTCATGAAAAATTCTTGTTTGAATTTGGTAAAAGTCCCTTTTCCTGCTTGAGATCTTCTTTGTAACTGTTAACCCACTGGTCCTCACTGATTTCCCACTCTCTCTGCCTCTTTGTCTGTCTGTCTGTCTCTGTCTCTGTCTCTTTCTCTCATCTCATTGTCATACATCCTTAACTGTCCTTATATTGAGAGTTCATCCCAGTTTTTCTCCTTTAAATCTTTCAGAATAAATTCTTTCACATTGTTCATAAAACAGTTCTCTCTGACCTCCAGCCATCCCCGGCTTTCTTATTTTCTTTCACTCCCCTTTTCTCCAGAAGTACAGGGACTGACATTGTAGTATTTACCAGCGGTGAGAATGAACCATAAATACACAACGGAAGCCACTTTAAGAGTTTTACTAAGGGAATAGGGAGAGGGAAAAAGTGAGCAGACCTGCCAGAGAGAGTGTGGCTGAAGCGGGGAGGGAACGGGTGAAGTACGCTTTTAAGGAAAACCTTGCCATTCATACAGGGACTTATGTATGTGCAAGATGGAAGGCTCTGGGGTGACTAAGCATTTTGCCTGAATAATGACAGTGCATGCACAGCCGTGGACCCCCAGAAATGCTAACACCTGGGAGTGACTAAGTATTTTGCCTGACTACTGAGAATGCACAGGTGGCCATGGGACCCCGGAAGTGGCTAGGAGGATGCTGGAAATGATAGCAGACATCCTCTGAAGTTCACTTTTCTCATCTAATTCCTACCCTAGAAGGAAAGCATCATTATGAAATACCACTCTCCAAGAAAATCAGTCATGCAAAAGAGATCGACAGACTTTACACAAAGAGCCCAAGGAGCCAAGCCCTAGGCCACTGTCTGTTTAGCCTACACATAATTAACTTCCCCTTTAAAACTGTCTTTATCAGCATTCCATCACCCCATGAAGAAGGGGTTTAAGCCTCAATCTTCTAGCCATTCTAGTTCTACTCCTTTACAGGCTGTGTACTCACATGAATATTAGTAAATTTGTGTTCTTTGCCCTCTATTGATTTATTAACAACTTTATTTCTACAGATATAAAGGTTAGAACCTTTGTAGTGTTGAGAGAAATTGTCTGCACTGTGACATAGTGCTAAAGGGAAGTGCGGTTTCTGGTGAGGGGCTCATCTTCAAAATCCAGGAACATTCTTTGTATTATTTCAACATTAATTTTTGGAGACAGCAATTATACCTTTACTCTACAAAATGGCATATTATTCATAATTATGGATTATATCAATGCTAGAGGAATTAACCAAGAGCATAAATTAAAGAAAAGCAGGTTACCTTTCAGAATGCCACCAAGTCCTCTTACAATTTCTCTACTTCAGTTTTATTCATCCTTATCCTTGAGAAATGTTGATATAAATTTGATGTGTAAATGGTGTGAACCTACTTTGATTGCATTAGAAAATTATAGACATATGATTTATATTATGGCCTTGTTTTCACTGGCAAAACTATTTATTGGTCACAGAGTTACTTTATTTAGAAATATTAAGCCATGAGCCATGATGGAGAATGTCTTTAATTCCAGAACTTGGGAGGCAGAGGGGGGGGATATCTGAGTTTGTGGCCAGTCTGGTCTATAGAAGGAGTTTCAGGAGAGTCAGGTCTACATAGAGAAACCCTGTCTCAAAAAAAAAAAAAAATAAAAAAGAAAAATTAAGCCACAAACATAGGGAAACCAGGTGTAGAATGTGTTATATATCACAATCTCCAAACATCATAATAATGAAAACCATGGTGCTATTTTATCATAGTCATACTTATATTACTTATTAATTTATTATATTATCAGATTTACAATCTAAAAATCAGAGGGCAATTGTATATATGTTCATTTTTTTCTACTTATGGAGATTTTTAATATGAGAACTGTTTACTTCTTTAAAAGACATATAAAATATTAATCATTTTTATTCTTAACCTGTCAAATTTTCAAACACAGAAATGGTGATTTTCACAAATAAAACACACAAGTCTAGCAACATATCCATTCTAGGTATAGTGGCTGAAATCCATTCTTTCCCACTCTGAATTTTCATTTCAGAAAGTAAATGCAAGATAATGATGTTGTTGTAGGACTGCTAGGACTCTGTCAGAACTAATGAAAGCAAATAATATAGTACAATACCAAGGATATTACCCACAAATGACAGTGGTGTTCTTATAGCAGAAGTCCTTTTATTAGGAGGTGCCTGGGTCAGGGCTGCACTTTCTGTCTCACAATGGATTTGGAAGAATGATAAGAGCCAAGGAAGGGCTAGTGTTGCAGGAGAATTGTTCCTACAGCCATTCCACTGTGCCCTTAAAGCCACCTAGAATCAAAGGAATGAGTCACTGATTGGCTGACGGGGGATTAACCATAGAGTTCTTAGAGGACTGAGGAAGCCTCCTAGAGAGGACAGGAGGAGAGAAGAGGAGATTTCTGGGTCTGGTGGTTCCGGAAAAACGTTGAGCGAGGGTCAGCCAAATGGCTGGGTGCTTTCCTTGTTTATCAGGTCTTTATCTCAGTTTCTGACTCTTGAGTTTTTATTATATGGGAACAATTTAGATATTCGTTACAGGCTAGAAAACAAGGTTTTACTGAGAAATATAGAGTAACTGCTCCCTTCAGCAAGGAGGGGTCTCAATATGGATTACTAAGTAGTTCTTGGCAAAGGAAATGTTTTTTATAACTTGAGAACAGCCAATTGGATCATGCACATACATAAGCCAGGTGTCAAGTTGTGATGAAACTAATTATCTAATTAGAATATATGGAGAGTCCAAGGGATTGAATGATTGGTCAAAGGATAGAATGGAAGAGGACAGACTCAGAAAAGCCCACTGAAGGCCCCAAGAAAGAAGAACCAGAAAAATAAAAGGAAGAAAGAGTGTCAATCATACATCTTTTGATGAGGCCTGGGTAGTCTTTGGAATTTCAGTTCCTGGACTCCTTATTTATTCCTTGACTTCATCAATCATTGTGTAGAGGTTACTAGAAAACTATTGTGTTTCCAGGCTTGACGTCCAGTTTTGTCAGGACATAGAGACACTTTTGTTTGCTTAGGCCTGTGACCTGACTAGCTGCTTAGAGAATAGGGCTCCCTCACTCCTAATTCCTATCACTTTCAATTAGGAGATAGATTTTTGTGAGCGAATGTTACATTTGTGACTTTCTTTTGCTTCAAATTAATGAGGATTTACTTTCTGCAGTTTAGAGCTCAAGGCTACTAAGGGCTAAATGCCCCAGCAGGGAATAATAGTTAGTGAATTCATTCACTATTGGTTTAGATTTAATAAGGCTTTCTGCTTCTTCTCACATTCGTGAGTTAAGGAAGGATTTTTCATTTAGGCTAAGTTTGGCTTCCTTGTGTGGAATTCCAAGAGAGTTTCCTGTATTATTAAGCCAATGAGCCAAAGAACGTCTATTCCCTAAACAATTAGCTTCAATAAATGAAGTGTAGAAAGAAAGACAATCCATGAATTCATTATTTGTTCTTCCTGGGTGCATGCATTAAATGACATTAAGGCTCTTTGAGTTGTGACATATGAGGTGTAATTCAAAAGAAAGAGAGTAATAGCTTCTAGTCACCCAAGAAATCAATCACAGCCCTTTGGAGTTACACCCTCACAATCATTTCTCCTCATGGAGGACTGAATTTGTACCCTGGAAGTAGAAAACTGTGGAGCCTGTGAGTTGTATATTTTCCCCATACTATTGTCAACAATTTATAACTGCCATTTGTAATTCTCAGTTATCAATATCTTTTATTACCCATTGTTTGACTTATATGTTATTATAGAAATATCCAGATGCCATAAAAGTGAAAACCACTCATCTCTCAAATAGTGAAATTCTACTTCAGTAACTGTGTCAGAACCTATGGCTACAGTGATGATTCATTCTATTGTGTGTATTTTGCTTCAAGTATTATACGGGAGCTATCTTCAGGTTCTGACTCAGCCAGGAAAATCACCTTTAGCCAGGAAAATGGAGCATTTTCAATAGTTCAGGCAGTCACAATTTTTTTATTTGGTTTTTTTTTCTGCTTTTGTTTGTTTAAGGTGTAAAAATTGCAATTTAAGGCTGAAATGTTTTATAGAACACAGCCAGCAAGAATCTTAAGTGAAAATGTTATATTTGCTACTTCTGGAATCTTGAACTTAAGAAATTTACAAAGTAAATGAAGGAGCAGGAGAGATGGCTCAGTGCTTAAAAGCAGTGGCTGTTCATCCAGAAGACCTGGATTCAGTTACTAGCACCCACATGGAAACTCACAATGGTATTCGACCCCTGTTCTAGGGGATCTAATGTCCTCTTCTGGCACACTCAGGCTCCAGATTGTCATGTAGAACACATATGTACATTCAGGCAAAACATTTCTTGCACATAAAATGCAATTATATTTAAAATTTATAAAAAAGTATATGTTACTATATCCACTCATGAAATCAGTTGCATGTTATATATAAATATTAATTTTACAAGAAAAATGAAAAAGTCTGTTTCTAACAAGTATAAATAAAGAATATGCAATTTGATAGACATATGAACTCTACAATATGAATTAGTTTTGAACCAGAAGATATTGGAGATCTGATATTGGTCACAATGGCTTAACATTTCTTTCCCCCTGCACAAAATGGTGACAGTAATGAGTAGTAAATAAAATAGACAAATGGGATCCCTAATGATGGTGTCTGGGACATTGTAATGACATTGTATTTGTCCTTTATGATATAACTGTTATCACGATTATTAAATAAAACTTTTCAAAGTATTTAAGCCTTAAGCCAACTGAACACAAAGTTATAGTAAAAAAATATATTTAATTCTTATTTCTTGAGATATGTCATAGCTTAAGCAACTAAGAAGCACCTAGTAAAATTATTCAAAAAGAAAATTATATAAATCTTCACTCATTTAGTGTTATCTGTTTCCTTATTCTTAGTCATTCAAATTTGGTTTGTAATAATAACCTCCAAATCCAATAAGAACATATATCTGGATATATATATATATATATATATATATATGCACATATATATATATATATACAATAAACAAGTGTAATCATGTTTATTTATGTTTTAGTCACACAACAATCCTATGGATAGAGGACACAGAAATAAAAGAATAATTATTTAGAGTGTAATGACTTTCTCAATCACCAGGATCAGTTTTGAAGCTATGTCCTAAATGTGCTTGGCAGTGAACTGGCATACAGCAAGATTGTTTAGTTCAGCTATTATTGGTTCCATGGGACCCAGGCTTGATTAAGTAGCCTCTTTTTTGTACTCATAGTTAACTGATCCTATTTTCACTTTGCTTTTAGTAAACAGAAAACACTATCAGTGTTTTTCCAAGTAACCAGTGTTGACCCTTCAAAGTGTTATCTGCCTGTTTCTCATAAGTAACTGGAAGATTTTAGTGCTAGAATTTTGAAGGTATTGGCTTTTCTTATTATATATATTTTTTGAGGAGCCACAACGGCAGATCTCCAAAGCTTACTACCTGGAACTTCCAAGCCAATAACTGGAATACAGAAGAAAATATTAGAGGCAAAACAACATAGCTTACCAGCTTCAAGGTCAAGTAAAGCTTGCAAAGATGTCATGATCTGGACTGCATCACAATAGTGACTCAATGCAAATTTAAGAATGTTCCAATTTTTCCTTGACAGTTCTTTAGTGTCCAAATATGGCTAATGAACTGACAGCTAGCAAATATAGAACATGTAAAACTCTCACATTTCTGCAATTTTTATAAAATTTTTGAGCTGAATCACTTGCAAGGTGATAAGTAGCTTGGTAGAGAATGAAGATTCAAAATAATACAGAATCAAACCATAGCTTTTGCTGTACGTGCACCAGGATGAAGTCTGATTTGTGGGTTAAAAATCTCCTGTATGTTGGTGCATTTGTCTCAGGTGACAAGTATATCAACAAGCTGCTTTTGTTTTGCTGCATAACATCTCAGGCTTTCATCATTTTCAGTTTTTACTGGCCAAGAAAAAGCTGAAAATTGAGAAATCTAAGGCCCAACAGAAGAACAATCAGGAGAGCTATTCAATTTAGAACTCACACAGTTAATTTCCTTTACAAAAATAGAATAGAAAAGCAAATTCAAAACTTACATTTTTATGTCTTAAAATTAATTAGAATATTCACAGACTTATAATCAATAAACATTTAATTTTCTCCATAACAAATTATTTGGTGACTTAATCAGGACAGACTCAATTAAGAACCAACATTTTCCAAGTTTCTAAATAGATTATAATAAAAAGAAAAACCCCTAAAATCCATATATCACTATTAGCAATTTATTTTTATTAATTTCAGTAGAATTTCTATAACTTAAATGAACTTCAGATAAGTGTGTTGATTTTATGGTAAAAAATGAACCTAATTAACTGCAGTCTATAATTGTCTTGAGAATAATTAATGGTAACAGTTAATCTGTTGTAAAAAATTATTAAAAGATATTTGTTTCTACTTGGGAATCACATCCCCTGTGCTCCTTTACGTTAATTTTTGCATCTTTTCTTTTGTGACATACAAATGTGTTTTTTCAAATTTTTACTAAACATCATTTTAACTTCTTTACATTATGTGAACTGAACTGTCAAGAGCCTGTTCTTGCTTAGCACATGAGGAGGCCCAACCCCCCAGATCAAAGCAACCACCACTCACAACAACGACAACAAACCCTGTCTGTAACTATGTCTAAACATTGTGAGCTTTCTCATATTTGTAGCCAGGAAAGAAAGTCAGCTTTTTCCTCATGGTCTATTACTGTAATTATTCTTCAATTAATATGTCTTAATAGTTCTCTTAAATTTCACCATAATATATCCTTTCTCAATGAAACACATAAATAACATAAATTAATTCATCATTGACTCTTCAAAAATATCCATGTCTCCAACTTCTTTTACTCAATAGTACTCTCTTGTATTTGAACCCTAAAAGCACTCCTTCTCTGATTATACTATTCATTAAGGTTGTACAGAGCTCTTAGTTTTGTTGCTCCTGTGAAGGACCCGAAAAGCCATCAACTCTAGGATCCATAAGAGAGATGAGGACAAAAAGCAGGAGTAATTGAGGACAACTGCGGAGTAATGGGTGAGTAATTAAGGGAAGCCGGGATTTTTAGAGCAGAAGTTCAGGTCCATTCACACTGGGAAACTAAGGTGAGTGTAGAACATGAACTGTGATTACAAGTTCTGGAGACTTACTGTGAATAACTCTGAGAGTTTAAATCCTGTGGGACCCAGACTTTTGTAAGTTTACATCTTGGAAATCAGCCAGGCTCTCATAGTAAATATCAGAGAGCAAGGGAAAAAGAAAAACCCTGAAGTTTCCAGTACTAAACAGGGGAAAGGCTGTATTTTCGACAAAGCTGGTCTGTGATCTATTTAACACAGATTTTCTTAGAAGAAATTAGGTGCACAGTAATGAAATTTCTGGGCTCTTATCAGAGTCTAACATGATGGAATGGAAATACTCAATTCCAACCTATGGAGCCGCCCTCCTTAACAAAAGAAAGGATGAATTGAAAGACCCTTAATCATGCCTGTTTAAGAGACACATGCTGATTAGTATCTAAGACACTGTCATAATGTGGAAGATCAAACCACAACCCCAGTACACTATTCACATAGATGCTTCTATGTTGCATTTTCAAAGTACATAAAAATCTAAGAGTGAAACAATTCCTAAAGATGGCATAGGATACAAGCATCTTACCTATGGTTGTACAATGATTGGAATAACATCTGACTTCTCCTAAGATATTGTGCAGGAAAAATGGGTGAGAGAAATAAGAGAAGGGTTTAGAGAGGGAAATCACCAACATAATATTCTGTATCTGGTGAATCTTTTTGTCAAAGTTGAAAGATACTTAAAATTTTTCTTAGATAAGCTAATGGAATTAATTTCTAGAAGGCTTGACTTGCAATTAATGTTTTAGAAAATTCTTCAGAGATATGAAAATGACAGATCAGAAAAATAAGATTATTTATGGGAAGAGGGAATATCAAGTTAGAATGGAATTACTCAGTATGGATCTACAGTGTAGGTGGACACTTCAGAATTCTGAGAAACATCATAGGATGAGCCCACTCCCTTTGGTTACCAATCCTAACAATTCGTTGAAACCCTAAAGATAAAGTTACCACACATGCACGATGGCGGCATGATATAGAGAAGTCAATCTCAGGCTAACTAGGAAACTTCCAGCAGGCTAGCATTTCTGCAAGAAGATGATATTCTGGTTGCTGTGGGAGAAAAGTCATCCATGGTCTTCCTAAGTCCTGAACTCAGCACATAGCAGTACCAATTTGGCAGGCAAGATTTGCAGACAGCTGGATTGAATTTGAGGCTTTCTCCACAGGAGGAGATTTTGGAATTATAGCCTAAACAATTTTGAAGTTCATTGTTCCCCACTAACCTACAGTACCAATCAAATCATAGTATTGCCCTTCTAACTTTATCATGAAAATCAAATCAGCCCAATATATACTATGAAAAATTTACTAAAATCTCTTAAGTTTTTATCATTGGAAATTTATGTTCCTGTACCACTTTGACCCATATTTCACTTTGATCAATTTATATTTTCATATTCTCTTGAGTTCGTATTTCTTCCCTTTCATGGTTGGTCTGCCTTACATTTCCCAAGTAAGCATATATTATATTTCAGTGAATACATTCATGTCATTGTGCTATTGCAAGGATATAGACCTTAGGGCCAGGGTGATAGAAGTTTTAACCCTTATTTCATCTCCTTTACATGTGGGATTAAATGTATATTTGAAATTACTGAAAAGTGATTGGGCTTTTGGATGAATCGCCTTTATCAGCATGTGGTCACCCATCAGCATCCATGTCTTTAAAGAAAATTAACACTGACTGTCCCAACAACTATCACTTTCAAATAGCTTATTAGCTAGGGATTGTACTTGGAGATCATGATTTTAAAAATGTAAACTACATAATTGTAAATTATGATCTATTATTCTCAAAAAAGTCAAATGAAACGTGGAAATTAGGATATTGTGAACTGAAAAGCTATTGAAAAAGTATCCATCTAAGTAGGCTGAGTGTGTGTGTGCAAGTGTGTGTGTGTATACACATTACATTATTTATGTGCACATATATGTATATATCGAATATAATAAACACACACACACACACACACACACACACACACACACACACACATATATATCACAAAAGTAGAAAGGGGCTTGTGGTGGTTTGAAAGAGCACTATTCCCCTACAGGATCCTGTATTTGAATCTTCAGTTGGTATTGCTGTTTGGGGAATTTATTGAACCTGTAGGACAAGGAGCATTACTAGAGGAAGTATACCACTGAGGGCTGCACTTTAGAGTTTATATGCCTTGCCCCATTTCCATCTCCATATTTGTCTCCTGGTATGCTGACAAAATATACAGCTAGCTTCCTCCTCTGGCCACCTGATGCCACACTGCCTCCCTTCCCCCTGACATTACAGACTCTAAATCTCTGAAATGATAAGCTAAAATAAACTCTTTCTTCTAATGTTTATTTCTTCTAATGTTTATTTTGTTCCTTTTTTTTTTTGTTTTATCACAGCAGCAGCAAAGTAACCTAACAGGGGTTCATTTGGGGAGGAAGTGGGACCCGAAGGAGAATGTAGCAATGGGGTAAAGAGGGTAAATGTGGTTGAAATACATTGCACAGGCATGCTAAAATATCAGAATGAAACTAATCTTTGTACAAGTAATAATCAGTAACAAAAATAGACAAAAATAAATTATAAGAAATACTTAATAAAAAACTACATCCTGGAAAAGAGATAAAAAGCACAATATATTTTTGTTTATGCTTGTGCAAATTTCTTAGAAATGTAAAGAATCCAAAATAGCCCATATACTCCCTATCTGAATAATGATTTTAAAATAAAGCTTTGCACATATGAAGCCATAGTGGTATGACAGCGTGCACAATATCTCTGCAGACTCAAATAAAACATAACTTCAGGATGGAGGGGTGGAGGTGAGAACAAAATTCTTTCACTGCTTAGGAGCTATTGGTATTAATACCTGTTGAGAATGGGAGAGTCAGTTTTCTATAATAGTGTTTTCCCTGATTGACC
>CABHPP010148618.1:0-32041 GCA_902168425.1 Peromyscus attwateri
ACTACATGGTAGGGTCTGGATAAATGTTTGCTACCAATCAAATGATGTGACCTCTATGAAAAGAAAGGATTACTAGAGGAGAATAAATCACTTACTTCTACAAGGGCAACAAGTGTTCTTAACTACCGATCTCTTTCTCCAGCTCCATTTTTTAAAAAAATAAAGGACACTTTAATTTGAAGATAATAAAATTGATTTTCCTTCAAAATTAAATTACTTGAAGCTGTCAACTCATTGGATACACCAAAACAATATGTAACTTTCCAAACACATCTTCTAAACTGTCTATAAATGTTAAGCATTCTTTTTCCTTTTATTTGGAATGGCTATTTTTCAAGATGGGTAACTTAATGACTGAGATGAGATAAATTAGAATAAATGAAGGACCTGTGCTTTCTAAATATATAAATTCCTTAACAGAGCAGTGTCACAAACAACCCCAGTTCAAATACTATTATCTCAAATGTTGTCTTTAATGTTCTGACGAAAAGCAAATTAAACACAGGAGCTGCAAAGTAACTGGTTGAATAATCAAATTTCATTTGCCTCTTAACTCAGAGTGAGCTAGATTAGAGAGTAATGAAAAGCCTCCCTGACATAATTCAGTTCCTCATGGCTTTGATTTTTCCCAAATTGCAGCTTTTCTGAAGATCAGGCATCTGTAGATGTCATACTTAATCATGGTTGTTTTTAGAGCTATAATCTGTAATCTCAGAATGAAAGATGGGGAAGGGGAGTGGAGGGTATTGTCTGGGCTTCTCAAGCCCACTGCAGTAAGACTTTAATTCTCTAATGAGTCAGGGAGCTTGATTTGCCAAGGCATGAGATCTGCTCTGGCTTTATTTTCAGATGATCTTGAAGACACCCAGAGTTCAGTCAGAAATCATCTCAGCTGCTTGGAATGTAGCACACTCACACATGCTTCCAGTGTAATGGTATTCTTTAAAATTACTCTTAGAAGTTGTCATTTGATGATAGCTTGAGGGAATTCAGACCTTCTCAAGGCCACATTTGTATTAATGCCGAGATGTTGAGCTGAATACTGCCCTGCGAGCTAGTAGGGAAAAGTGGCCCTTTACCTTTCTAAGCAGGATGGGCCAACGCCCCAGTGTTTTAGTGAAGTGGTCCTTGAAGCTCTTTTGAGTTCTCCCATGGACTCTGTGCCTTGCCTTTATTCAAGGAATTATGCTTTTACAGCAGGGTGCTCATTCATTGCTCATTTACCAAACATTTATTAAGTTCCTGCTCGGCACCTGACCTGGCGATAGGATTTGAGGATACAAGGAGACAAATTTTTACGCAGCACACTTCAAGACAGGATTCAGTACCTGAGCAAACACAAAGCAAACGAAGAAACACAATGGCAGTCTAGAAGAAGGGTTTGAAGAACAGAGACAAGAAGCAACACGGGCTATAGCAGGGGTGAGCTGTGCCTTAGGAATCCTGGGAATCTCTGAGAAAGATGAGGACATAGTCAGATAAAGACAGAGAAGAAAACTGTAGGCAGAGGAAGAAGCTTGCATGAACAAGAAACTGAGAGAAATGCAGTTGTTTATGGGGTGGGGAGTGAAGTGTGGCCTTGTAGGAGAATGGAAAGGAGATGAGAGTCATCTGATCCCTTATATGACTTACACTGGACTTTAAAGCTTATTCTAAATTTAATGAGAAATCATCCCATTTCCATAATGGCTGAGCCTCTTTCTCTTTACCAGTCATAAAATATGTATACAGCTCCCCTTTCTTTTCATTTCCTCTCAAACAACAATTACTGAAGGCATACCATGCATTATCAGAATTCTGTCTTCTGGAAGTTAAGTCAAGAATGGTAAATGGATTATACCTACAGATATGATCACAGCCATAGTTAGGGCATAACTATGCCTCTGAGAGTCAGCATCTATTTGCCTATCTCAGTTACCTAGTAAAAACTCCAGGATGTGTGATCTCTGTCACATTACTCAACTCCACTATGGATCTCTGTATTGAAGCCACCAACAATATAGAACAGGGGTAGAAGCCTATCTCACTTCATTTCACATCAGGTGAGGGCAGGCTTTGAGTTGGGGAGACAGGCTGCTAAGGTGTGCAGTACTGTCAATGCAAATAAAAAGTGCATGTGACAGGTCATTGGGACCTATTAGGATATTGCTGATGACTCAGAATGAGGTGAGGCTAGTGATGCATACAGATATGAATTCTGCTGATGGGACTCAGTTCTAACTCTTGGAGTCTTTCAAGACTCTACTAACCAGTCCTGAATGATGAGATCATTTATTTGTTTCAGAAACACCTTTGAAATGACTATTTAGGTCCAAGTGCTACCAACCTGGTACATTTGGCAGAAAGCATTTTAAAAGAGGAAAGCCAATAAAGTAATGGTTAGATGCAAACTTTTACTAGTCCCTCATGGAACCAAAGACTGGTATCCACTCACTAGAGAGCTGTAATTTACCCTTCTCCTGTTTTTACCTTTTGGACAGCATGGTGTTGCCTTGCTAAAAGAAACATCACCTGGGTATAATCAGGAGAGGAAGGATATGATGTTTCCAAGATGAACTGAGGCACAGTGAGATGCTAGCTTCACCTTCTATCAGGGACCAACTGAATGTTTGAATTAAAAGAATCTCATATAATCTTTCAGTCTTTGGAAGCTTTGCGACTACTGTGGAAAATTCTGGCTCTTTTCTGAATAGTGTGTCTTCATGGGACTGAAGCTTATACTCATGCATTATGATGTTGAAAAGTCAAGATAATAATGAAACATATAGTTTTTAATTTACTTCAATGTTAAAGGTAATAACTAGTATCTATTGGTCATTACTGCATGCCAGTTACCATGCTAAGGATGCTAAGGAGCTTGCCATAAGCAGTTGCTTGACTTTATTTCCTCTTACTATAGTTCATAAGTGGCGGGGGGAGTGATGGATTTATCTTTTCTCACTCCAGGACTGAAGACATTTCTTTGTTTTTCATAATGAGGTAGAGTTACTCATGACGTTTAGTGGGTAGAGGCCAATTATTCTGCTAAATACCTTAAAATTCTGACAGCTTTCAAAAATTAGTGATACCGTGGGAATGGTCCAAGCTGAAGCTCCTACTCCAATCTATCAAGACAGGTTCTGTTGTTTCTGACCTAATATGATTGACAAGGAAACAGGCTTTGAGGGTTTACATTCTATGCAAAACAAACGAGTCTGATTCCACTATTTTGACCCTTAACTGTTACCCTTGATTGAAAGAATTTGAAGATATTCCTTGTGAAATACCATATATCAAGAGGACTTTAAAAAGATATACCAACTTACTTGTCAAGAGGGCCAAACCAGTGTTTATGAAGCATGTAACATACAAAGAGCTGTTTTAGATCCCATTCTATCCATTGTAACTGGTCTCTTGTGGGATATCAATGGCCTACTTTCCTAACCAGAAGGCTGAGGTTCACAATGCTTTAACAGTGTATTTAAATGCCTAGTTGTCAATAGGGGACAAGACCCTAGATCTAGGTGGATCTGACTACAGAGCCCACTTGTGTGTGATTCCATTTTTCTAGGCAAGTGGTATAGCTATAGAAGGATTGCCAAAATTGATTCTTATTTGCTCTTGATGCAGTTTTTCTGAGAGGATAATGACCAGATCCACAAAATTAGGGGCTACCCTAATTCCTGAAGGTGTAAAAGGAGAGGAAAGCCAAATCTGGAGTAAATTAAGTTTGCTTTGTTACTCATTAAGACAGTCACATTTATTTGAACAAACTGCAGAATATATTTTGAGGAGATGAGACTATAAAATTGTTTAATTGTTAAAATAAAAATAAAACGCCTTTGTTTGAAATGTATTATGAAAGAATGGTACTCCTGAAATTTATGATAATGAATAGAACTATTGGGGCATAGCCATTAGGGAGAGATGAAATTTATATTATTCGAAGGGGAAACGTTTACATAACTTCCTAATGGGCCTGCCATTTATGATTCAATAGTTCTTTCCCCATTGAAGAAATAAATTGCATTTTTCATTATGGACTATTATCTTTCCTTCTGCTGATTTTGTAAGGTTTCTATAATTTACCCTATATTAAAAACGAATAACAAACGAGTTTAATAACTACAAGGTTCTTAGCACTTTTCACCCTATTTCATGGCACAATTTAAAAAAAAAATCTGTGCAGGCCACCTTCCTAAACTGAGCTGTAGAGTCATTTCTGTTTGACCTTTGAAAGACCAATTAATATTAAAGTGCCAACATTCAGACTTTTCTGCTCTGAAGTTATTGGTAACAGAATTAGTATTTCAGTGAAAGTGGGATTTTCATATGGTTAGTACTGTTACGCTGTATCATTGCCATTTCCTCTTACTTGAGATGGGCTTGGATTTCACTGTTTAATATATTAATACTAGACCTATGTTATCTGAAAGGAAAAGAAGTGTCTTTTCTGTGACCTGCATTAACCTATATTGAAACACTCTTCCCTTAGGTTGAGAGATACACAGTTCCAGTAAGAATAAAACAATGACCCAATATTCTATAATTTATCATATTTAAACATTCCCCATTTAGGCACATGAAGTCAGATATTAGGTACATTGACTTTTAATCCTTTCATCCATGGAATATATCAGGTTTTAGAGGTAATTACACTGAAAAAGTACCACTGGGATTTGTTTTTTAGTCACGTTTGTCAGTTTTGTTAGCTACTAGAGACGGTGGGCAAGGGAAAGAGTTGGTACCCCTACCACTTGATTGACACTGATGATCTGAAATGGTGATGTTGAGGCATCAATTAACTCATTTTCCTGGTGTTTTCATCTTGCAAAAGTGGTTGCTTCTTAATGTGTGTCTAAACTTTTAGTAGTCCAGTTTTAATTAAATACCTTTCTCTCTCTCTCTCTCTCTCTCTCTCTCTCTCTCTCTCTCTGTGTGTGTGTGTGTGTGTGTGTGTGTTTGTGTTACAACAAAAATATCTGAGGCTGGGTATTTATAGGTGAAAAGATTTATGTGGTCATGATTCTGATGGATAAAATTTTCATGCATCGTGGATTCTGAATCCTGAGAGTGAAGCACTATTTTCTCTTAGAGACTCAATCAGCTCTCATGAGAGACCAAAGTTCCACCACCGGTCAACATTGCCAAACTTCCCGCACAAGAACCTTTAGCCAATAATGTCAAACTGTAAGTGAGTCATGGCAACTTCCACTCCAACTTTTCCAAATACTTCCTAGCTTAACCAAATAACGAATGTTGTCTGTAGGCCTCCGCATGCCCTGCCCCTACTCGTTCCCTATCTTTCCAGATACATCTCCTGCAACTCTCTTACACATTTCCTCATCATGACCAGCTGGTCTCTCAGGGATTTCTGGGCTCTGTCTCATATCACAGTCTACCACTCAACATTTCACTTTCTGTCTGAGTTAGCCTTAATTTCCAACTGTTCACTTGACACACCCTAGAGTAAGTGGAGAAGGGAGTCTTAATTGAGGGATTTCCCCACTCACATTAGCCTGAGAATATGTCTGTGAGGGATTATCTTGATTGTTAATTGATGTAGGAGGATCCAGTACATTGTGGGGAGTATGATTCTCAGGCTGGGTGTCTTACATTATATAAAAAAGTTAGCCAAGGATGAGCCTGCAGTAAGCCAAAGATGAGCCTGCAAGAGAGATAGCCAGCAGCATTTCTCCATTCCTCTGCTTCAACTTCCCTCAAAGACGAGCCTTGACCTGGATACATAAGCCAAATAACTCCTCCACCCTTCTAAGCTGCTTTTTGTCAGAATGTTTTATTCAGCAACAAAAAGGAAACTAGAACACTCCATAATGTCTCTCTAGCTCTGCGTTCTCTGCAACTCAAATGGAGTGTCACTTTTCTAGAAAGACCTTCCATGAACATCTTGTTTTCTATATAAGTTTTTTTTTTCATTTTCCTCTCAGAAAGTAGTATTCATTTACAACACATTAGTAAATATAAATGTATCCATTCTTTATTTTGTTAGGCTTTATAGGTACCAGAAAAACATTGTTTTTTTTTCCCTTAACTTATTTCTCTGTGACCAGTATCTATTTTTAAGGTTTATAATTTAGCACAGTTCATCAAAATATATTTTTTAATGGAATAAATGGATGTTCATGGAAATCAAATACATTATGGCTCCTTCTTACAGTGAAGGAGATCCCTGAACCATGAGGGTGTAACCACAGATCGTAAATGACCAGAGAATTTAACATTTCTGCTACTTTTTTTCCTTTGTGTTTCTTTTTTCCGCATAACTCTTCTCCATCACTCTTTCAGGTCCCCATAAAGCACATATTCTTCAAAGATTTCAAGAGTTTTAAGTAGTAAATATAGTGGCTAAGCAATGAGCCTGATACTTAAAAGCCCATTATTGCTGTGGTACTTTTAAGTATGTAGACAGTTATGAGTCATAGTGGAGGTACTCTATGGGATTCTTTAGGATATGGTTTTGTGTAGAGGAAAGAATAGGACTTATACTGTACCTAGAAACATCAGTGCTTGTCAACCTAAATTGTTCAAGTTTCTCTCTTTCTATCTGTATCTTATTAGAGGCCGTTTCTGGCCTAAAACTCACCTTGTAGCTCAGAAAGACATCAAATTAGTGGTAATCTTCCTGCCTCAGCCTCCTAAGTATTAGAATTAGAGGTGTGAGCAACCATGTGTGACTTACACTGTCTCTCTGGCCTTTCCAATGGCTTATGAAAACAGATTTATTGAGGTTATAGACTATCAAATTCCACTGGCTCAGGAATAGTATCAATAGAATTAATTTAACAGTTTTAACATTTGACAACTATTATGTTCATCATTCTTTTAACAATAAAAAGTAATTTGCTCGTTTTGAACTGCAAGTGTGTAGAAGAGAATAGAAACTGCCTATAACACCCGCCATCACTGACTTGATCTTGGACTTTGTTGTATTTAATGTTCTATGTCTAGCACTTAGTATAATATGGACACTTGAAAGTCCCATGACAAATAATGTTAAATAAGTAATCTATAAATTGCATATGCCAGCAATTCACTATAATTTTCTTATAAGTATAAACTTGTACTTAAAGTATAAGCCTAAAGGGACACCTTGTATAAGAGAATAACAATAATTAAGCCAACTAAATGTTGGCCTTCTTCTTGTCATCATGGATAATTCTAAACAGTGTAAGTGATGAAATAATCCTCTCTCAGCCAGAGACTTTCACTAATCACCCCATACATTAGGAGCATACAATGTATGTTAAAATTCATCCTGGGTTTTTAAAGTAATACTCTACCCAAAGCTGTTTCAAACTGAAAGTTTTTAATGATGCAATGTTAGTGAAAGTGCTTGGCAATATCTCTTGATAACTTTGAGACAATTTCTGATCTTTCAATCTCTCTTCTGGAGGTTCTAACCTTAAAAATAGCATAAAACATACATGAAGATTGTTGGGAAATGAGGTTTATTGCAACACTGTGTATTACAGCAAAAGTATAGGTCTTGTCTAAATGTTGAACCCTAGAGAAATGAGCTGCTTAATAGTGATACCTTCATGAGACAGACTGTCATTAGAATGACATTTGAGTAGGCTTTTTAAATGGTGCGTGGGAAATTCTGGACTTTTTGAAGTGGCTCTGAATGGGAAGCATTTCCTAGAGGAACATATGTTCATCCACTCGATCATGTACAATGGAGAACACATAAAATGGAAATCGGGAAGGGAAATTACATAGCTTCATTGAGAAGAGCAGCAGGAAATATTCAAAAGGTACAAGTCTTTGTTAGAGCATCTGAAGCATTCCTGTTGACTAGATGAAGTGTTAGAACCCAAAATTTAAGTGCAAACCATTACTTATGAGCTGTGTTGCAAGCATAGTTACGGAAAAAAGAAATCTGAGACAAGGTATCAAATGCAGTTAGTGGGTAAAATGTAGTGTGCAGTTCCTTATTTTCGATGGTGTGGGGTCTTCTGTCTTTTTCTTACAAGAACTATGCCAGTTTCATAGCAAGCAGTGAAACCCATTTTAGCATTATGGATTGGTACTGATCTTTCCTTTAAGTGAGCCAGGAATGAATTTATTGTTACATGGGTAATAAAGAGGCAAAACGAGGTGCACTCATCCAAAAAACTGAATAGGCCAGCCAAATTATCAGAGTGTGCTTCTATCAGTGGGGTTGGGTCAGTTGTATCCACTAATGCTTTGGTTTACAACAGTACTTTTGACATTTCAGTTGTGATGCCTTGCAGGTTTTTTTCTTTTCCTTTTATTGAAAAAATATATATTTTCAAATAATATATCCTGATTACAGTTTCCTCTCCCTCTGCTCCTCCCAGTTCCTCCCCACCTCCCCTCCATTCCAGATCCTCTACCTTTCTGTCTATCATTAGAAAACAAACAGGCTTCTAAGGGATGATAATTAATATAACATTATAATATGATATGTATGATATGATATGATAAAACAAAAACTAACACATTGGAATTGGACAAAACAGAGACCCACTCATTTGCACACTCAGAAGTCCCTTAAAAAATCCTTGCAGTTTTCTAATTGTTTATCATTCTGATTTATCTTTGTGACCCATTAACAATTTTTTAATAATTATTTTTGCAAATCTGAAGTTACAAAAGGATAAAAATGATTGGCATATTTTCAGATTAAAAAATTATGCTTACATTTTCCCACTTTTTAAAGACCTGTTTACTATTTAAAAACATATATTCAAAAATAAGATAGTAATTAAATATACATAGTAGTTTATGGAGCACAATGAATATGAAATATATATTTTAGATCTGAAAAGAATTTTGATGGTTTTTTCAACATATCTCATGGCAAAGCATGTTGTCCAGTACTTATAAGTGCATTAAGATAACACTGATTTGTGACCAGAGTAAATCTGCAAAGATAATTGTATGTTCTATAAGCCTGCTTACTCTTTGAGGATGCTTAGAGTAAGTGGAGAAGCTGTCACTTGGCCTAGAAAAAAGAAAAGCTGAAGATCTCAGGGCCAATTAAGTTGCTATGTAAATCAGAACCTTGTTTTTAAAGTATGCTATTCTTTTGATGTCTTATCAGCATTCCTAAAATATTAGAATTTTGGTCAAAGGAAAAATATTCTTATTCTCAAAACCATATTTCTATAGTCAATACATTTCTGTCTTTTCTCTAGGACCATAAATATCACCTCAAACATGAAATGTGGCTCTAAGGCATATTGTTTCATTATTTTAATGTAAAGCAAGGTTTCAAAAAATTTTATATAAGGCTTTACATAATAATCACAAAGACTAAAGAGAATTAAATGCAAGAAAGAGGTGCACACTTCAAGTAATTCGAGAATCCCAAATATGAGAATGTCATTTCAAAATTAAATATTTCAGTAGCTCTCCAGTGTTCTGTCAGTTGTGCCCAGAATATTTAACATAATCATGAGGATCTGAATGATTCAGCTCCCACCTTATATATAAAGTAGGATCTATAGATAGATAGATAAATAGATATCACTTACCTTTTTCTCTGTCCACCCTCCTCCTCTCTCTCTGGCTTCCAACAAAATAGGCCACTATTCTCCATACCCCACTCATTACAAATATAAATCCTTTTTCCTGTACTTCCTATCCCATCACACCACCTGTATGTTCATATGCAGAGTCATATACCGCTTAAAGATAGGAATGTATTCCAGAGCAACATTATGCATTTTCATTGTTTTGAGAATGTCTTTGAACATACTTAAAATAACTAAATAAACTATCCGTGCTATTAGCTGACACCAACCTATGAAATCACCACTGTACATTCTCTGTATGTCAAGTAGTACTAGACTATACTTTGCCTATTTTGGTTCCTCAGGGTCTGGTCTTCATGACCTACGACCTGGTAGTACCTTGCAGTGTACTTTTGAGTATGCATCACAATTTTAAGTAAATACTTTTGATAATAGAGCTAAATATCTGTATTTACTCTGATTTAAATTCTAAGGTCATAATTGTGTTCATCTAGGCAAATTGCCTCTGCATATCAAGCAACCAACCAAAAAAGAACTCTTTTGTATGGAACGGAGGAAATGATAAACTCTGCTGCATAGTAGAATTGAATGGAAAGCAGTAAGCATAGATTAGAGCGAAAGATTTACTTTACAACATGGACAGCCAAGAACTCTTGTTAATTTGGTAAAACTTCATTGGTTTTGCCTTTTGTTAACTTCTTTTGGAATACCTGGATGACCCAAGAGGAGATCTAGAGTTTGGCTCAATAAGCAAAGTAAAGGCATTTTCATAGGAAGAAGAGAATCAGTGATCTGGGCTTCCTCGTATGTTGTTAGATAGCATGCTCTACATCCCAGAGAACAGTCTTCAATAGTCATACTTTCAGTTTTGAATGACTGAATGAATTTATTATAAGCCAAAGAACAAATAACAAGAGATAGATAAATAGGTAAACAGACAGACAGACAGACAGACAGATCGATTGACAGCAAAACATCATCAACTCTGGCACTCAGCAGAAGTTGACTGGGGAATTCATTTAAGGTACCCACCTGGAGTTCCTAATAGAGAAAGGGCCCAGCCAAAGCAGTGGGTTCCCTCAGGTGGAAGCTTCCAAGTAAATGAGAAATTAATAGTAGAATGTAACATTATCAAATTGGGGCTAATAAACAGCCAACACAATCCAATGGAGGAAGTTCCTTTAAGGCAGTCAGCTAGCATTCCCAGTAGAGAGTTCTAGGTGGAGCAGAGTGTCTCCTTTGGTGAAGCTTCCATGCAAAAGAACAAATAGAAACTGATAGAGATAGTGCCAAATCAGGAACTCACAACATCCAGCAGAGACCAAGTGGGGAGGCTGAGACAGTTAGCTAAAGTTCCAGATTGTGCTTTTCTAGCCATGGCTTAACTTCCCATGGCTTCGCTGCTGAATTCTCTCTCACTGCAGGCACTTTGATATCATGGTATAAACAACAGTAACATCTGTCAGAAATAGTTTATTTTCTAGCTGTTCTCAAGGGCACAGTACATTTACCATGTGGCTGTTTTGCTGTTCTCTCCTTCCTGTCACAGAGTTGGGGGCACAGCTCATATCTAGACAAGGGGCCTTGGAATGAACATGCTTGAGTAGTAGATGCAGAGGGTTGAGTAGCTACCTTACTGTCAGAACCACCTTCTCAGTGACCTCAAGCAGTACCAATATAACCCACACCACAGATAATAGACGACAATGGAAGGTACACATTGGAGGAGGTATCTTTTCCAGTTCACTGAGAGTAGATGCTATGGACCACTTTTGCTCATGAGAACTTCCTTCTTATTGAATGTCATTATCTTGGCTGTCATTACTTATTTGATTCTTACTAGCCTAATGAAATTCAGGATATAATAGTAATTTAATATTTATGCATGTGTATTCTACCAGGCCTTATGCTAACAGCCTGAAATCTATGAACTTACTCAGTTCTTACAGTGATCCTGTGAAGTAGGATCCATTATCATTCCTAATTCTGAGCATAGACAGGTTGCCCTGGTTACATGACTAATAAGTGGCAGAACTCGGGTTTGAATGGAGACAGCATGAGTCTTGAGTGCCTCACGCCTTCAGTCACTACATTGTGCTAATGAAATGGTTCTAAAGGCAAATCTCTTGTTCACACAGCACTGGCAAATCTGCCATCTGAGAGAGTTACATCTTCTGTCTTTGCCAGATGTCTAGAGACAATATGGTGGCATTGGTTGTCTATCTCAACTTAGCCAAAAGTATTTCATTTTTCTATAACTTTATCCTATCACTAAAACAGAGAAAAATATAGATAGATCATAGGAAATTTACGAAGGCATCCATGTAAAAGATGTTCTCTGCAGTCAGAGAATTAGGAAGAAAGGCAGCGTTCTTAATAGGGAAAGCAAACTCAGTAAGAAGGTGGGAGAGGACACCAGGAGGAAAAAGATAAGAATTAAAAGAATAGAAGAGGTGAGAGACAGCTGCAGAAATAAATCTTGAAGAATGGACCAGTTTCTGTAAGATATTTTTGACCTCAAAATTGCTCTATGGGACAAGTATGGAGAAAACAGACTTATAATGTCCAAGATATTTACTCAGCATGTTCTTTGAACTGCAGAGAAATTGTTTAACCCTTGAGCTGATTAATTTTTTACTGTCTTCTTTGCACAACCTAGAGTCACCTGGGAAGAGGAACACCCCAATTGAGCAATTGCCCACATCAGATTAGCCTGTGGCCATGTCTACAAAGGATTATTTTAAATGATGATTGATATGACATAGACCCTCACTTTGGACAGCATCATCCCTAGGCAGGTGACTCTGAACTGTATAAGAAAGTTCAATATCACCTAGCTTCATAACATGAAACCTATAACAGTGATCTGCCTGCAAGACTTAATGGTACAATAGTGGTACAAATGTTACTAGAATACCAACCACTTTTTGATTATACTGGGACCCATACATGACATTGATAAAGTGGCTAAGAACCTGAGACTAGATAGACCAAGTACCTAGGGGCAAAACCTACTACTATTGTTCTGCTAAAAGAACACAGCAATAAAGTGTCTCTTAAAGACATATTGCTGTACCCATTGATTAGCACCTCCATCAACCCACATCAGAAAGGCTTCTCCTTGCAGTAGATAATAATTAACACAAGAGACCCACAACTTTTCAATGTCCAGAGTGAGAGAATTTAGAATACTCCGTCCTAAATGGTATGCTTTTATCAAACCCCTCCTCTCAAGGCTCAGGGAGCTATGTGGAAGAAGAGGTAGAAAGATTGTAAGAGCCAGAGTTGGTGGATGACTCCAAGGAAACAGTATGCTCTTCACACAACAGGACTGATACATATATGAATCCCTAAAATGAGGCAGAAAGCACAGGACCTAAGCAGATTCAAGCCGTATGGGATCCCAGTACTAAGAGGGAGAAACCAACATGGGATCCCACTCCTAGCTGAGAAGCTATCTTCAACTAATATCCTTTGGCAAAAGGGAATATCATTTTTTTTCCATGGAGTGTCACTGGGTATACATACTACTCCCATGCCCAGGAGTAAGTGGCCAACACAAAAGAAACTCAAGGGTATTTTTTTTTGACTTTTTGATGCATTTTGCTTTGCGTTGGACATTTTCTTTTATCTTATTTGTCCTTTGTTTATTTTTATTTTTTATTTTAATTTTCCTGGTTTTTAAGTATGTGTGTTTCTTGATTTTTGTTTTTGTTTCTTGAGTTTTCACTTTTTTCAAAGAGAGGGGAAAAACAACATTAGATGCCTAGGGAGGTGCAGAGAATCTGGGAGGAGTTAGGAGAAAGAATCAATAGATATGAACTTTTTTCAATGAAGGAAAGGAAAGCTAGCTGACTATGAGCCAGTAAGTAATCCAGTAAGCAGGTTTTCTCCATGATTTCAGCTTCAGTTCCTGATTGAGTCCCTGTCATGAGTCCTCAGTGATGGGCTGTTTTCCAGAAGCATGAGCCCAAATCAACCCTTCCTTTAAATTATTTTTTCTCATGATGTTTATCCAAGTGACAAAAGAAGACTAGAACATCTCTGTGCTGTATAAAGAAATACAGTTAATTATTTTCTTCATGACAAACTATAAAGAAAACACACACAAAACAACAACAACAACAACTTTGATTGGAAATATCCATATCTTAGGAATGTCAAACAAAGGAGCAATATCAAACTTATATTTAAATTATGTATAAATGATAAAATAACACTAATCAGAGTATAAATTTTTAATGTTTGCCCCTGAAGATTCCATAATTGCATTATATCTTTGACAGCATGATCTGTTAAAATGGAAAATTCCATATTTTCCTGGCATAACTACTCAGCTTCTTCATAATTTCAGCTCTCCTTCAAGTAGTCAAGAGTCCTAAATGATGTATCTAATATTTTTGAGAAGTTATGGTTTTTAAATTTAGAATTGACAAGCTGTACCTACTTCAGTTAAAGCAGGTTTCTAAGAAAAATGAAACAAAATTACATTAATGAGTATATTTTAATGTAAAATATCCATCCAAATTAATATCTGGGTGACAATTCTTCCAGACATATAGGAAATAAAAAAGTCTATGGTGCTAGTAAAATAGATTCTTTTCTATGCTATGAATAACACTAACAAGGATCCTAAAACAGGAAATAAAAGCAACACAATTTGCCTGTAGCAGTTCTAAACAACCAATTCAGATGAAATCTACTATGGCGCTATATATTGGCTCATAAAAACCTTGCAGAAATATAACTTTATAGATTCAAGCAAACTGTTGGATTTTAAGCAACGATGTCACATACAATATAGGATCTTTTCTTTGGTTGGAGAAAATGCTCTAGTCCAAGATGGCTAAATTTAAGAATTATTTATTCCCTAGCTATTGTTGAAACAATGTATAAACAAACACTATGCAAATGTTTGATTTGTTATTATTAGCTTTTTCTTGTTTACAAAGAATTTGTTTAAGGAGAAAATTAGAAATGAAGAGAGAAATGAGGCAATTTAAATATAGGAATTAAAATACAAAACACTGTTCTGTCTTTATGCATTTTGCTTCTTGGTGGGAATTAATATACATTTTTGATTCTTTTTTGTGGTGCTTGGGAATTAAACCTAGGGCCTTGTGCATATTAGCAAATGCTCTATTACTAATCCACATCCCTCACTTAAATGTACTTCTCAAAGCCTAGCAATTTTATAAGTCTAAGGAGTTTTAATGTTAAAAAAAAATCACAATTTTTTAAAAAAAAGGATGCCACAGAAATATCATTAAAAATTTTTCCAACCTCTCACATCTTTTGGAAAAAATATAGAAAAAAAAAAACAAAATTGAAACATCAATTGGATTCCTGGCATAGCCAGGCAGTGGCATACATTCAGCCTTTGAACATTACTGTGAAGATGTGTTGCTCTTATAATTTATTGATGAAATTTACAAATATAAATACTTTTGTTCATGTTTTAGTGTGTGTGTGTGCATCTTGTTGGCCATATAAAATCTAGGGTCCCATCCCTGCTTAGTACAAACTCCTGTAGCCACAGTATACGTGGTCTTCCGATGACAACCTCCAGTGGCCATGGTCACATTCTACCTTGTCTGAGGCATGGTCCCATTGTTCTTCGTTGCTACTTATAACAGGCTAGTTACACCAGGAGCTTCAAGGGGTGTTTCTTCTCTGCATCACATCGTGCCTTAGGAACAGTGGGAATTACATATGAGCACTACCAAGTCCTAGGTAGGTTCTGAGGATCGGAACTTAAGTACTACCACTTACATAGCAAACATGTTTCCCACAGAGATTTCTGCCCTCTCCATGGTGCCTGCATGAAAATTTAATAACACAAATAGAAATCAATCTTTTTTTTTTTTTTTTTTGTTTTTCAAGACAGGGTTTCCCTGTGTAGCTTTGCGCCTTTCCTGGAACTCACTCTGTAGACCAGGCTGGCCTCGAACTCACAGAGATCCACCTGCCTGTGCCTCCCGAGTGCTGGGATTAAAGGCATGCACCACCACCGCCCGGCTAGAAATCAGTCTTTATGATTACCAAATTTATTACGATGTGGAGAACATTTCCAGGTGATGACATCACATCCGAGGGGTCCCTGTAAAGCTGAAGTGTATTTCCATGGGATTTAGAATTTATTTTAGAAGTGTAGAATGAGTTATATTGGGAATGTAGTTTTCTACTTTATATATTGGTGATAATAATCATAACTAACCGTGTGTAAGTCACAGAGTGATTAGAGATGAAATGAAATAATGACCAATAGAATTTTGGAATGATGTCAGATATGCAGTAAGCACTGTATAAATAATGAGCTGTCACAATGGAAAAACTGAAGGTAAACACTAAGTCCAAAGTTTAAAGGGGGGGACTTATTTACTTTTACATAATTGTCTATAGTACATTTGAAACCCTAAATGCAATAACAAGACTTCAATAACAAGACTTCTGTAGGCTGAGGAAGCATCCCACAAAATCAACTTGTTTCAATCATTAGTAGTATTTTCTTTTCAGATTTGAATATGTCAATGGTGGTTACAGCCTCCTTTAATCTTCCCTATTATATAATGGCATTTATAATAATAACTATGTTGGTTAAGGAAATCATTATTCCTAAGGCTGAATCATCTACATGCAAATTAATTTAGCATAATTTCTTAAGTATGATAATCACTAAAGGGAGAATATTCAATTTCTTTCCTCTCTGTGTTTGAACAGATTTAACAAGGTATATTGAGGATGGGGGTAATTTTCCCTCTTCAAATGTATTTGTGACCCTTTATAAAGTAAAACTCTCCTTGGGTGATATTGAGAGAATGTTTCTAATTCCCCCCCCCCCCCCCCCCGCCCCCAGTTTTTTATGCTGAAATCTAATTCCCAAGATGAAGACATTAGAAGGCTCAGCCATTGGAGTTGTGGTGGATGATGCCTCCTATCAGTAAGATAAGTGCCCTCATAAAGAAGAGACCAGAGCACTAGTACATCCGTGCACTCTCTCTCTGTGTCTCTGTCTCTTTTTACTGATTCCAGCTCTCCTAGCTCTCTACCAGTAAGAATCCAGAAGACAGGGACCACCTGCACATCTCTTCCCACAAGAACCCTGTCACACTGCCATCTTTAGATTATTTTATACTTACCCATTTAGTTTGTGTATATGGGGATGGTGTGCACATATGTGTACTAAAGCATGCACGTGGAAGTGAAAGGAGAAGGCAGAGGACAACTTCTGGGAATTAGTTTTTTTTTCCTTTTACCATATAGGTTCTGAATATTGAACTCCAGTCATCAGACATGGTAGAAAGTGCCTTTACCTGCTGGGCCATCTTACTGGCCTCAGGCTGTCATCTTGATCTGGCTTCCAAAAATTATGAGGGATGCATTTTTGTTATTTAAGTCATCTACATTAATTCTTTGTGTTTTTGCTGTAGCAGGCCACAAAAATACCAGATTATCATAATTTACTCATAAAATGAGCACTTCTTGCGTATTATCTTTCTCCTTCTTTTACACAAGAGAGTTGTTTTTCTCTGTTTTGAAGAATGTTTTACTTCGGCATTTTCTGAAGGGAATAGTATGCAAATTGCACAGTACTGAGAATACTGATGATAGCCAGTGCCTTCTGCATAGATCCCTTGTTCGTGATGTCCTTCTAGTCTTTGCAGAGACCCTCAGAGATTTTTGTTTTATGTATCCCAAGCCTTATGATTTTAGTGTCCACAAGTGCTTACTACCCACGTTGTTGTCCTAAGAAGCATCATGAAAACAAAGGGAAATAATAGCTGAAGAGGAAAAAGCTGAAAGTAATCTCTTTGTGCCTGGCCTGATGGCCTCACTGCTCCTCCAGTTTTGCAGCCTTTTCTTGCTGCTAAGTATCACATCTCCCTGCTGAGACACAAAAAACTATGATAAAACTTTTCAACACAGAAAATCCTTGGGCTTCATAGATTTGGGATTCAGCTTTTATTGTAGCCTTAAACTTCATCCCCTCCACTGGGATTGGGATGGGAGGATACACAATATGTAGCCTCAACAGAAACCCTACAGCTAAACAACTTTGTAGGAATGCATTAGGAGCAGGGACAGATGGTTCAGAGCTTAAGAGTATGTACTAATTTTGCAGAGGCCCTCGGTTTGGTTCCTGGCACCCATATCAGGCAGCTCACATCTGCCTGTAACTCCGGCTCCAGAGGTTGCTGTCCCCTATGGCCTCCATGGACCCTGCTCTCATGTGAATGTGCCCATATATACCCATATAGTTGAAACAAAATTCTTTAAAAAGGAGATATTAAGAGTGCTTGTTAAAGAGGGACAGCAGATATTAACACTTACCTGAGAAGTCTTCTCAGATATGATTGAAAAAATATCAGATCAGTAGGGAAACAGCCTTAAAAAAAAACATAGTGACAAGAACATTCTTTTTTTGATTGGGAAGGAAGAAAATTCTGAAGTTCTTTCTGCTGTTTTTCTGCCATTTTAGAACTTTTGATATCTTTACAGCATAAGTTTAATCCCAACAAATTGGAAAACTATACTGTATACATTATTATAAAATACAGCTTTTCACCCCAATGATGGGGTTGTCAACATTCAACCTAGGCAGGCAGAATACGTTTTAGCTAGATCACCAAACCATTTGTAAAACTCTGAACCTTATTCATTCCCAAACAACACAGAATTGTACATCCTGAGTGGTGATTAGAATGAACGTGGCTCCCATTGGCTCATATGTTTGAATGCTTGGTCCCCAGTTGGTAGAACTTTTTTGGGAAGAATTAGTAGGTGTGGCTTTGTTGGAGGAAGTATGTCACTAGGGGTGGGCTTCAGGTTTTCAAAAGCCTGTGAAAGGCCTAGTCTCACACACTCTCTTTCTTTCTGCCTACAATTTGTGGATTATATGAGCTTTCAGCTACTGCTCTAGTACCATGCCTACCTGCCTGCTGACACACTCACTCCCATGAACATCAAGAACTAACCCTCTGAAACTGTAAGCAAACCCCCAATTAAATGCTTTCTTGAAAGAGTTGCCTTGGTCACAGTGTCTCCTTATTTCAATAGAACAGTAACTAAGACACTGATTTGAGAAAAGAAAAAAGGAAAAAAAAAACAATATTATGTATGAGCGAATAAGGATAAAAGGCTCCTGGCCTGACAATCACGGAGAAAGGGATTCTAAACTTACATGAGAAGGGGTGGCTGTGATTCATATCCCAGACATATTAGGAAGCACACATCCCTAGATCTGCCTTTTAAGAGGCAGTGTCTGTCCTTTGAATCCCAGAGCAAATGCTCTCATCTTCCTGGCAGTGAAGACAGAGAGGCGTGCTTTATGCGAACACCAGCATGTCCATTAGTAGCATTTTCAAGAGAGCGGATTTAAAATGCTAATATTCTTAGCACTTTGCTTTGCACAAACTAGCAATCTTTTTTTATTGGATGAAACCATCTCCTCCCCTTAATTATTCTCTCTGAATATCCAGTTCTGACATTTAAAGCAAAGCACAGTCAAATTTCCTTTGAAATTTAGTTTGTGCTAAATTAAGGCTGTTTGGTGGGAAGTGAGTTCCGCATTTGTTAAGGGGATTCGGTTATAAAAGTTTGATTGACTTCAGACTGGAAGTGGGTGAACAGAGCCAGTGGCGAGGGAGTGCGAAATCAGTGCTGGTGGGAAAGTGATTCATTGCTGTTGCCTGTGGTTCTTGGGCATTAGGAGAAAGAGCTGTGCATCAGGGGTCAAGAAAGGAAGCTGGGGCTGCCTTTTTTTTTTAGGACTGTGCAATAACAGTGCAGCAAGATGTTACCCGTTTACTAAATATGGCATCTGTTTTTTATATGAGGCTTTTGTCATGGAGGGAATGGAGCTGATTTAGTTCCACAGAACAGAATGGCTCCCCATAGTCAGTAGTAGCTGCTGTCAGTGAATGCCGAATGCAATTAGCCAACATTTCCATAAAATAAGTCAGATGTTCCTTTCAAGTCTGTCTTCCTCTCCTCCATTTCTCTTCTCTTCCTCTTCATTGTTTACTTCTCAAGCCCCGCTTACATGCCCGGAATTGTCGAAGGTGCTAGAAATGCAACAGCAAAGGACACTAAAGTGCTTCTATTCTCATAGGTAGAATAGAGTCAGATAAAACCAACAGATTAGATAATTACTAATTGTCACAGGTACTGTGGAGGCCCCAAGCAAAGAGCTAACCTAGAAAATAATGGAGGTGGTGTCAATGCATGTACTTCGGCTGTCACAAAAGCTCTTTGATGGCTACCTATGTAACGGGGGCAGCTAGAAACATGGACTATCTGTTAGAAGAGAGTTACTAGGAGAGGGAAGGCAGTGCTTGTGGGGTGGGGGTCCCAGAATCTGAAAGAGAGGTGGTGAGGCTATAAAGTGGTGAGAAAGGAACACTAGCAAGAAGGGAGGCTGTCATTTCTTTTCTTGTTTGTCTTGAAGACAATGGCCTCAGCCTGTTTCTTAACCCCCACTCCCCATTCCCCTGCTGGATGGGTCCCTCCCTGCTTTACACTTTCCCTTGCTCCTCCTTTTCTTTTTCCTTTTCATACCTCCCTGCTTGGCAATTCGAAATCATAATATTTAGATTCCAAATAGAGGTTCCATTGGATAATTCTTGAAAAAGAACATGTTTATCACCTTCTGAGTTTTATAAATATTATTGGCTCTGTCTATCTATGTTATTTGCTTTCCTTGGTGTAAGAAAGGTGGGGTATAATAATGAACCACTTTACTAAAATTTTTAGTTTCTCATTTTGGGGCATCTTGGGGAACTAATGTTTGACCACAGACACCCATCATTAGGACACTAGGAAACAAGCATGCCTCTTCTTCCCCAGCACAACCACCTGTGCTGATTTCTCAGAGAGTCCTCCCAAGCTAGCAGGCAAGGTGGCATTCAGGACAGAGTGGCCCTGAGTGCAGCCTGTTTTCAGCTGCTATTCTCCGTCCCCATCTTTTGAAATGGAGTATTTGTTGCACAGTAGCTAGTATGTAAGAGCTAGCCAGCGTGCAACCAGCAAATGGAAGTACTTTTGCTTAGGAAAGAAATGTCAGTTATTGCTAAAGGTCTTATTGTTATCCTAAAATATATCTTCCCACATCTTCTACAGATAAGCTCCGTTCTTTCATGCCATAAATAGTAAATAGAAAGAGGGTTTCTGGGATTAGCAGGAGCACACAGAGCAACCACTTACTCCATGCTTTGAGTTTACTCTATTACATGCCTTTCTCTTGAATATCTCTAAAGATGGGAATATGCTATTATAGGATACAATATATCCTATTTATTTATTTAGCTGTTCATTTGGCTATCTGTAAACTTTTATTGTCGGTCAATTGCAAGGTTAATTAATCAGTAAGGCATTGAGTACTGTATGTGTGCTGGGAACTTTGTGAGCCACAATGTAAAGATGGAAACAGCAAATGTGGGCAGCCAGTAGCCTTGTAGAACACAGTTGCTACAGTGGAGTTTGTACAAACTTAACTGTGATTATTAGTTTGTAAGAATAATGGTCACAAGAGAGTAAATTCTGAGCTTTTAGATCAAACAATATACAGAACAATATTCTGTACACATGTGTTTTATGTTTCTTTAAATAATTACATTGAAATGACTTTATTAATTTAATATGACTGTCCCTACCTTGGACTGTTGTTTATTTTCCTGGTGGCATTTGTTTGCCCTCAGTAAGTACTGGAGATAACCCTTGGGGAAATTGCTCATCCATGAGGTTGTATATTTCATTTTTGCTCATGAATTCTCTCTGTGTGTATGCAAGAGTTAAACTTCCCAAAGTCCACAAGTTCAAACGTCCTCTGCTCTTTCCTACAAAAGTCAAGGACTCGGGTATTTGAAAGAGACTGCTCCAGGCTGCCTTTCAGTTCAGTCTCTGAGTTTCTATTTTAATCCTGCTTGGTTTCCTCCATGCTTGTCTTTCTTCCTCCACAGTCGTTTTCTCTGCCCATCTGTGCATACCTCTGCATCCCAGTTATAAAAGCTCCTCTCCTATGTTCAAATTGCACCTCTGAAACATTAGGGACCAAACAAGGACTAAAGGGATGGCTTAATGGTAGAGTGCTGTCTCATTTGCATGCACAAAACCCTGGGACTGGATTCCTAACATTACAAAGCCAAACCAAATAAAGATGCTGGACTGAATCTCAAAACACAAAATTTGTGAAACTTCTCAGGGGTTTGAAAAAAAATGACCTCATCTACTCCCTTCTGATTCTTTGGGTGATAATATGAACTCCTTAGTAGACTAACTTGAGGAAGACATTTGAATGTTGTGGAACCTTGAACAAATTAATTTCTTTCTGCAGGCTCTTAGCTCAAAGGTGAGACAGTAATTCTCCTGTTGTGAGACATTCATGTATTAAATAAGCCAGTATCATTAAGTAGTACTACAGTACTCCACACTGTATGTGTAGCTGGTCTTTCTTTGTACTGCCAGTTCCCAAATACTGACACAGAGACTTCTTAAGTATGAAAGCATGGCCTTAGCTTAGGCATGTTCCTGACTAGGTCTTAAAATTTAAATTAACCAGTTTCTATTAATCTACATTTTGCACATGGCTTGTTATTCCTCCTCAGTACTATATGTCCGAATTTCTCCATGTCTGACTGGTGAATGCCCACCTCTCAGATTCTTCCCCTGAGTTCCTCTCTCTCCCTGAAAGTCCTGCCTATCCTCTCTTGCCTAGTTAGTGGCCATTCAACTCTTTACTAAACCAGTCAAAAAGTGCCTTAGGCAGGTTAGGAAGGACAGATACATCTTCACACAGTGTGATCAAATATTCTGCAATGGTATGTTTGTTGTCCTCCTGTTTTTTCTTTAATTATGCAATCATTTTGGAAAGAGGAAGTAACATTCATGATATTTAATAGCATTTGTACTGTATGAAAAAGCACACAACTATGACAGTAGTAAATATATGTTCTGATTAATAAATTGTATCATATTAGAAAATTCAAACTTTTTTGAATGGGAATCAGCTTTGATCCTTCTTCATTAGTGGCATAGAGACAACCTCTTCTGTGTTTCACTCTTGCCCTGGTATAGTTGTGCAGTGTAGATCTATAATAAATAAGAATAGTGGGTTATGTGATTTACATGAGTACCCACTACTGCTTGTTTTGTATAAAACAGCAAAATAATATTGAGTCAAGCCTGGTGCCAGACCACTTAGCCCACAAAAAGATTTGAAAATTGAATGATGATATTTTTAGGAACACTATTATTAACAATGGTCTGCCTTCAACTCAACTGAAAATATATAGAAAGATATTAATATATAAATGAGCTGACCATTTTGCTTTTCTTGAGGCATTTCCACAAGCCAAGCTATTGAGACATTTCTTAACTCTGCGTATTATCATGTGCATATTGTCATATGTAGGGACTCAAATGAAGAAAATGTACACATTAAATATATCAAGCTACAGCGCTATTCAATGAGTCAAAAGTCCTTATTTACTTGGGGCTAGTGACCCAGTTATGGAAGGACATTTTTCTGAATGGATTTGAGATGAATGTTTTAAATCCTCATCATTACTTAATAATTAGAAACAATATTTACTGGTGTTCTTGGAGGACCATTTTCCTTTTGTGGCCTTCATATCAAATTCTGGTACATTGAATAAACTGTAGTGGCCTCCCTGTGTTTACTCAAGTATGATAACACTGCTTTTTTTTCATTATTTAATTTTTTAGAAATAAAAAACTCTTTTTTATGTTTATTTATTTATTTATTTTTTTTGTGTGTGTGTGTACAGTACGTGATGTGCGGAGGCCAGAAGATAGCTTGAAGAAACTGATTCTCCCCATATTTTTATGTAAGTCCTGGGAATTCAACTCAGGTCATCAGGCTTGGAAAAATATCCCAGGTGAAAATAACTGACAAATAATTTTTATAAGAAAATATTAATTAAAAGAAGGAGCATGGATTCATGAGCAAAACAAAGGACTTTCTGTTAGAAGGGAGTTAGGGAATTAAAAACTTTAAGATGTTAACAAATACCATAGCTTACTATATAAGGGTTAATTTACCATGCTTCTAAGCTTATCAGTTTATCAATTTTACATTAGACAACTCTTTATATAAAAAGAAGCAGGTAACCGTGGGAGAGGCACAAATGGAAAATTACAAGTTAGAAAGGATTCTTTCATTTTTGTTACACCTCTTTTTGGTTTATGTTTGCCCTTGATAAATGCCCCCAGTGAGTAAGTCCTTTACCCCATGCCAGCATCCCTGGGAGTTGCCAGATGCGCAGTTCAAAGACTGGGAACTTTCCAGACCTGCACTTGAGATCTAGCATTTCTGCTTATGGGTACCCTCAGTGGTTACATTAGATAATTATTATAAGGGCTGCTGAAAGCTTGGAATTAGAAAAAAAATAGTAGCCCTGTTTATCCTCAGTGATGGAATTATAAGTGATTTCTATTTTCTTTATATATTCTTGTGTTTTCTAAATATTTTACAATATGTATCACATAATCGTTGGTTGTTTGGAAGAAAACAGGCTGAAGTTGATCAGTGAATGGCCTTGAAGTAAGTCCATTTTAGCAGCTTGCATGTGAGAGGACACTGCACACATACCCTGCAGTCTGGCTCACCAGGGAAAGGTATATGGCTCAGATCAGTTCCTGGTTTTGCAGAAGCCACTTGTAGGTTAGAGACCTCTGATCAGGGAGGCTGCAGGGGCTCAGGAAGAGAAGAGCTCTCAGAACATTGTCAAGAGTAGATTCCGCTTGGCTTCAATAGGTTTGTTGCCTTTGGGCTTCTCGGCCTGATGGGACTTCAGCTTTGGTCAGGAACTGTTTCACCTAGTGACAAAACCTTCACTCTACACTTTTCCCCTTCTTGATGATGTGCACCGAAAAAAAAAAAAAAGTGTTCCTATCCCATGCTGCAATAAGCTTATGCTGGGAGTAGTGGTGTACACCTTTACTCACAGTGTCAGGAGGCAGAGGCAAGCAAAACTGTGAATTCTAGGCCAGCCAGGTATACATAGTAAGAAGCCTGTCTCAAAAAAAAAAAAAAAAAAAAAAAAAAAAAAGAAAGGATAGTAATGGTATTACTAGACTCACATTTTCATTTTGCAATATAAAGATATCAAGAAATAAAAAGGAAACTAACTGGAACTAGAGAGACTCAGGACTCAGTGGTTAAGAGCTCTTGCTGTTCATCCAGTAGACCTGGGTTCCATTCCCAATACTTACATGGAAGCCCATAACTGTCTGTAACTCCAGTTCCAGGGCACCAGGCATGAAGGTGGTACACAGACTAACATGTAGGCACCAATACACATAAAATAAAAACAAATAAAAGAAGAAACAAGCCTCAAAATCATTGTAATATCATTGTAAGATCTTTCTTCAGAAATGAAGACAATACACCATTATCTAACAATAAAAGAGAGTATTTTAATTGGATTGCTTTTACCTTCTGAAAAAGACATATATTTCGACAGCTTCATCATGGAATAACCTGGGTCCCATAACCCTACCTCTGGCTAGTGCTCAGCTCACTTCTTTATTCATCTCATTGACGGATATGGGCTTTTCTGATTGAATGCCTGAATCCTTAATGGCATAAGGAAGTGTGGGCTGTTCTAACCTGATTTGACTTTGTTATTTAATGAGTCTTCCTTTTTATAGTCAGGTTTTCAGGGTAAAAACAAGAAGAACAAAAATAAAATAAATAAAAATTAACGTAGTGAAATATAGAGATTACCTCTAAATTCACCTGAGCTTTAAAGTAGTACATTGTTAAATTTTTGAAAGTACTGCCCATTGTGAAGTTGGACATCTGCTAAGTTTCAGAAGAGTCAGAGAATGGAGAATCTGCAGAGGAAACATATGTTTCTTTAAAGGGTGGTGGTGGTGGATTGAAAGAGGTGGACCAATGGTGGGGAACGAGACAATCATGATTAATATAGATACAAGATGTAGTGAGTGTCCCATCAAAGACAGCTTTGAACAGAGGCACTACCGTCTTCCAGACAGAGACACATTTCCCTCTGAAGATCTGGATAGTTTTCAGGAGGAGGTGACATTTTGCCCACTTTTCTAGGACATTGCTCAATATCTACTTTGAGATTGGATGACTTTGGGAGGAATTTTAGTTCGTTCCTTTCTTTTCTGAACCAGGATTTACTGTATAAGAGCTGTTTTTGTGGAAGGATGAGGACCAGAAGCAGAACCAGGGATAGAGAGAGCAGCTGGTAACCGGAGTAGGGTATCTGCAGTGAGATTGGGTATCTGTTAAAACTATAAGAAGTGCATGAGTCAAAGTAAGCCACTGTTACAAACTCAGGTAATCAAGAGGAATCCACAGATAGGAAGGGTGTGGTGTAGGAATGGCCAAGAGGCCCTAGATCAATGTGACAGTTGCAAAGGCAGAGATTAGAATAAGACACAAACGTAATCAGATATGAGATGACAGTCTGAACCTATTTAGAAGTAGCATGTGTATGCATGCAAACACAGATCAGCTCTGTGGTGTCCTCTTATGACCTGTCTTGGTAATGTATTATATACTAAATGGGAATGTTTGCTCCACACTCTATTTTGATTCCAATCCAGGCAATTAGGTTGTGCATGACTGAGAGAGTACCGCTAATGGATGGCTGGCCTATACATGGCCTGTTCTATCACTGCAGATCTGAGAGTGTGCAACATAAGTAACTCAGATTCCCACCCCCCAGCACACAGAACATATTTGCTTTTATCATGTATATCAAATCAATGAATGGCCCTACTATTTTCTTCCTTTGAACTTTCATTCACTTTTTTCTGATGAAATATACATCAGAAGTTTGGAGAGTCTCCATCCTGTCAGTCATTTCACAATCCAGTAGATTTCTCTTTCAAAAGCTTTCTTGAGGCAGTCTGCTTGAAATCTATTTAAACTTGTTTTTTAAATAGCATTTTATTTTGTTCTGTGCAGCAGGAGTATATTTGGCTCTAAATTAAATTCTACTTGAATAGCTCTCTTCTCTCTCACTGTCTTAGAGAACAGGAGGTTTTCTCTTGCCCCTTGCTGTCTGCTTATTGCTCGTCTTCTTCATACGAGACTTCAAATGCCTCTTCTGTGGGGTTCTTTACCTGGGACTCATTAACATCCAGGGCTTCCATGAGTTTTCATAAGAATAAAATCCCCAGGTGCTTTTAGCAAAGCCAAGTGTAGCAAGTCCTTAAGGGTGTATGTAAGCACCAAACACAGGCATTATGTGCAGCTCTCCAACAAATGCAATCAGAGAGAAGACAATATTGTTGTACTGTTGTTATATGGTGACACACAAGAGGTACTGGACATCTACATCCTGACTCCTAATATTTCACAGCAAAGTATATCAGTTTGTTACAGAATCTTTATTGTAATGTTTTGATAGTGTCTCCTAATATAAACAGCTTCTTCTCTAACTGTACATGTTCTTTTATTTATTTATAAGCATTGTTTTGAGGAGACATTAGAATATTGTAAAAGGGATTCACAGTATAAGAAATGTTAAGAACTTAAGTAGATTTTTTTCTGGTCTATTTTTTTTTTGATGACTTAAGTTCATAGTTTTAAAGTCTTTAGCTTATCCCGAATTGCCCCTAAGTCAATAAACTTTTTCCTCCAATCCCATGATCTACTGTTTTCATATTGCATGCTGAGTAAAAGCATTTTAGTGCCAGTTACAAAAATGAAGCAGACATTGAATTAGAACGTACTATAATGAAATCAGACCTGTGTAATTTCGATCGTGCAATTACACACATCTGAAAATTTGCAGTTTCCCTTTCCAGCACCAAATCATCCATGCTCTCACTTGGCTGTGAATGATAAGTTGTATTCTCTAAGTGCTGAATAAAGCATTGATTTCCTATGACACAGAAGCTTCCGGAACAATTTAGTATCTATTAAGTGCTCACGACATATTAGAGGTCATATAAATAATATTACATTGTACAAGTATGAGATGTTTAACACAACACACAGATAAAGTGTGTTAAGTGTAATGAGCCCAAACTCCCAGGCTATTTTAAAGGTAAAATAGTTTTTTGAGTAATTAACCTTGGGTAGACTTAGTTTTGCCAGTTTACTTGAAAGAGGTGAATTGTAGCATTAATCAAGCCACCAGTCTCTGTTGTCTCCTGATGACTGTGATGTAAGGAGGAGGCAGCAGGACAACTCCCTTGGCAGTAATTAGCATATTGGAGGTGTGAGGGCATTTCCATTGTGAGTGATGAAGTAGTAGCAAAAGATGAGAATCCAGGAGTCCTCTGGCGCCAAGCCAGCATCCTGGTTCTAGTACTTATTAACTCTGTGGCTCTATTTAAGTATCCTTCACACCTCTGAATCCCTGTTTTTAAAAATGAGGATAATAGACTTGTGAAGTAATTATGGGAGTTAAAGGTTACATAGGGCAAGGTGCAATGGTAAACATCTGTAATCCCAGGACTCAAGAGGGAGGCATAGCCACTAAGAGTCAAACCAACTCCGGTTGCATAATGAAGCCCTGTCTCAAAGAACAACAGCAAGACAGTGGTGATCGCAGCATACAACAGAAACAAGAGCAAAACTACAGCTATGGAAAACTATGATATGGAAAATGCCTGTTGCTCTTATCTAGCACACCATTTTTGTTGTATTGGCAGAATTCCTCTGACATATGTCCCATTGTAGCGATTAATTCAAGAATGTTGCCAGTTCCTACCTTCTGATCAGATGTTACATGAGCCCATAGAACATGACACACCCATCTCAAGGAAATACAATTAAGTTAGAAATTATATATATTTTTATTTCTGTATATATACATATATATGTATATCTGTACATATATATGTACAGAAATGCATATGCACATATATATGCACACATATGCATGCATGCATGAATCAAACAAGACATACCTCAAAGTAGTAAAATCATGCCAGATGTTGAGATTTTATTTATTCATATTAGAATTGGCATGAAATAAGGCAATTGAAGAGAGTGTAGGTGAAAAGACTTTTTACAGCATACTAATAGGTCAAGAGAGCAGAAGTGGAAATTGTACATGGAGACCTGCATGCAATGGTGTGTACTTAACAATCCTAGGACTCGGGAGGCTGAGACAGGAACATTGCTGAGGCCAGCTTAGGCTACAGAGTAGAACCTAGTCTTCAAATGATGCTTGAGGCAAATGTGTCAACAATATAAGCTTTCTCTGTGCTGCTGTACTGACTTGGGTAGTGTACCACCAGGAAAGCCCCTCCTGCCTGGAACTGCAGCTTTGTCTGGAGGAGATCCTTCTTCTTCTTCTTCTATTGGAGGTAACCTGTGGTTAAACATCCAAATGACTTGGAAGGCACGGAGGGGAGGAACTAAGTAGAACTGTTTAAACCAACAGCCGAGAGGAACAAGAAGGAGAAAAATGGATTTGGAGAGACCAACAGAGATTAGTCACCTAATGATTACAGGAAGCATTTAGGAATTCAGAGAATGCTCTCATAGAGATTATTCACAGGAAGCTCTGACCATGAAAACTGTTCGTAAAAACATGTGCAAATTTGAGTTAAATGTGATATCCCCACTCACCTATAATTCCACTAACTGGTCAGAAGGCTTCTTCTAATGGAGATACTACTTCTCGTGATGGTGTGTGAATGGCTCAGAGAGTATGTTACAACTCTTCAAGAGACAATGATTTGAACCTTTTACATCTTCAGTGAATATGGAGAGAGCCTAGAAAGCAAATCACCTTCTGTGAACAGAGGCACAAATGCACAGGGAAGAGAAATTCCAGCTAACCTGACATTAGGTCCCTCAGCCTTGGTTTTGTGCCATCCTTGGCTGGATACTCTGCTCAGAGATAAGTGGTCTCTGTTGTCCCAGAGCCTGCTGCATCTTTTACTTGACTGGCATTGATTACTTCAAGAGTTCTATTCATTTGAAACTTTCTATTGATCTGTTTACAGAATTCACTTCAGGACTTATTTTTGTGACAGGCAGGCATGCTTTCCACAACGGATTCCTGTGGGTCTCATTTATAATTTTGTTGTGGTTGGCAAGGCTGTTTGTATGTTCAGATAAATTGTTCCTCATGCTTGGTCCCATGGTTTTGTTTAGTAGTAATAATGCAGTGTTTCAAAGGTATGCTAACTAAGTATAGCATTCATTCATTCATTCATCAAACATCTTCCTATTGACTGTGTGGGGTAGGACATTCTGGTCCATATTCGAGATATATTAGTTAGCTTCAAGAGGCATACTTCTTCAGTTTTTTTTTTTAATAGTGTGAAAGATGTTTGCTTTGTTCTCTTGAGATGTATTTCCAGGCTCACCTTGAAGTCAGCAAAAACTTCTATAATCAGTCAATGAACAATGTCTGTCCTCACCATGACTGTGAGATTATAGGTGGTTGATTGTAAGTCCTCCAACCTGGTTGTTTTGTGCATTGCACTGCACTCTCTCTAAGGATGCTACTTCATTTTATCAAGAGGAAACCTCTGTAGTGAAAGGTAAGTTCATATCAGGTTATAAACCACTAGTCCTAGGAGCTCAAAATTGTTGTTGGATGAATTTAAAATAATTAAGGCTTTCAATTCTCAGATAAATTAATTCTTTTGGTAGTTTATATTTTTTCTCTTTTTCTTTAATTTCAATCTTTGTTGTACTTTGAAAAATGGTACTAATCAAATGATGACTACCTTCCTGTAAATATACTTTCTAAACACTTTCACTAAGGATATCTGAAACTGTTTATGAATGCTAAAATACATGGAGCTTATTTGAAATTGGAACTGGCTGGAGTTTAAGCCTCTGACCTCCTCCTTTGGGAGTCTGAACTGCAGTTTTAAATAGATTTCTGTCTTCAGTCATAGCATGGATGTGCTCTACAGTAGATTTATAGGCAAAAAACAGATGTTTTCACTTAGATGGAAATAATGATGCTTTACAATTTCAGAGTAATTATAACAATTCTTGAAAGCTATTTTGGATGTAACATTTTAGTTGTACCTGTCTTGATGACATGCATTAAATGCCTAGATATTATGATTAGACATACTCTTTGAGACACAGAATGGATGAATTCATGGAAATAGGATCAATTGTCTGTTCTTTACTAAAGTAGATTGTGTCAAGTAGTTTCTGAATTTCCCTTATTTTTCCTTCTCTCTCCTACCATTCCATTTTCTTGTGTTCTATCTATTTAAAAAAATCTCATTTTGGATTGCTAATTGTTGTATCTCTGTCCTGGCACCAAGCAAAAGCAGGGCCATGCCTGCAGTAGTCAAAATCCCAGATACTTGTCTGTAGGATTGGCTCCTACTACCTTTAAACATGGTAGTTGTGTTGGTTGGAATGAGAATGTCTTCCACAGGCTCACATGTTTATATATTTAGTCCCCAGTTAGTGGAGCTGTTTGGGAAGAATTAGAAGGTATGGCCTTAATGGAAGCGGTGTGTCACTGCAGGTAGGCTTTGAGCTTTAAAAAGACTCTCAGCAATCTCTCTCCCTCCTACTTTAGACTCAAGGTGTAAGCTCTCAGCTGTTCCTGCTAACATGCCTTTGCTCTGCTTTCACGGACTCTTATCCTCCTAATACACAAATCCAATGAAATAGTTGCTTTAATAAGTTGTCTTCATCATGATGTTTTGTCACAACAATAGGAAAGTAATTAATACAATAATCAGTATATAAGACACTCAAAGAGTAGAGGCTGCAGCCTGGTAGAGATGGAATGGATAGTGCCCCCCCCCCCATGCTGGAGTAGGAACTTAGAAACTCAGAGTTTATTACTTTTTCCCATTAAAAAAACAAACAAACAGGATACATGCCAGGAATCCACACAAATTACCAGTGGATTATAAAAACATCTCAGAGGCCCTAGGGGAATATAAAGCAGGTAGGCTCCTGGGGGTCATGTTCTTAGGTCCTAGAGCAGCTACTTTGAAGAATGTGAGAGCTATGGATGCCTGAGCATTAAACATTTGTAATCAGATGTGATATTTTCCTTTCTCTGAAGGCTATAGAGATTCCATGGGGGAGAGATTCCATTAAATAGATGGGCTGGGTCATCTGTCTTTCTCTGACTCACTAGGGAGAAAGTGTTACTAAAGTGGGGAAATGATTGACTTGGGGTGAGGAGATGGAGTTTTAGAATGGCTCTGTCATCAAGCATGAGTGATTCTTCGAATACTGACTTCTATAGGTCAGAGAAGTCTGTCAGTTGGTTTGGTGAGAGATGGTTTCTGGTGTGGAGGTTTTGGCTTGGTTGATCTTTGGTCTTGAGAAGCTCAGCAGTTGGCTTCATTAGGCACTCTGGAGTGTCAAATCCTGACATAGCCACAGGAAGATCTGCTGGGGATGCTTGGAAAATCAGTATTAGTTAGCTGCAGAAGCTGAATTACAGAAATAAACACATTTTCAATTCTAGAGACTGAACATTAGTCCAGGAAATTTGCAAATTAGCTCTTATTTATATGATTTCTATCAGGTACTAATTAGATGGAAGTTAGTGTACCTGTCTGCATAGGCCTCACCCGTGGTAAAA
>CABHPP010148619.1:0-25678 GCA_902168425.1 Peromyscus attwateri
GTAGATACCAAAATCTACATTATTATCCTATCCAGTCTGTTCCCCCTTTTTCTTTTCCAAAAGAGAATCCTGAGTCTAAACTTTATTTTTCCACCCCCAACCTTATTACAACTTATAACCAACTCCTAACAGATGACAATTATCCATAACCCTGAGAAAACAAAACCTTTTGGGAGAGGGGGCATCATTTTCTTAAAATAACTTTCTACTGTATAAGGAGGGATCCTGTGAAAAAAACTGAAACAATGGTTAAGACTAATACGGACTAGGTGTAATGTTTTTAGCCAGTCTCAGAGTAATGGGTAAAGCTTATCTAAAGTTCTGACTAGATGTGTAAGATGATGGATCATCTTAGTTAGCCACCTTGTCCTAAATAGTTTGTAGTCCAGAACCAATCTTTGAGTGGTGTTTATCAGCTCAATGGTATCATTATAAACCAGGTAGAATTGTTGTTGTGGGGCCCTATCTTTCTTCTGAAGACTTCAGAGATTGATATATTGTTCATTGTGGAAAACTTAAGCATTATTAATATCAATGGAAAGTTTAAATTTTAGGATAGCATGATATTTAAAGAAAGATTCCATAGAGTCAAGAATAAGTATGGGGAGAAATAGAATTTTGACAACAATAGTCCCTAGATTTTTTGTTTTCTTCTGCCCCACACCAGGTGGATCTCCTGATATGAGACAGAAACTCTTTATATTTTCTTTTAGCAACATGCTTGACTTTACAGAAGAGAGCTATGCTCCAATTCCAAAGCCAGCTTTGATTATAATTGAGTTGTGACTACAACTTGTCTTAGAAGTAAAGAGATATAGATATTTATGTAGTGAGATTTTACCCTTTAGATAACATGGGTACAATTAGGTCAGCAAGCCACAGAAGAAACAAGATGAGAATGTTGGACTGAGAAAAGGTACCAAATGATGTGGCTAAACATAGATAAGAATTATGGGTTAATTTAAGTATAAGAGAAGCCTGAGTTACAAGCCAAGCATTTATAAGTAATATTAAGCCTCTCAGTCAATTATTGGGGAAGCAGGTGCAGGGTATTTAGGAGTTGTGGGCCCAACACAGAAACTTCTGCCTACACTTGGATTTCTTTCTTTTTTTGGTAAATGTTCCTAAATTAATATGCCAGATTCCATTTTTACTTGGGTTTATGCACCTCTGACTGAGTTGTGACTGCACTATTATAATTTATGAATTGATGTTTAGTAAATGGCATACTTCATAGAATTCTAACCATGGCCTCACAAAATATGTTCACTTTTCAAAATGGCAGGCTATTCCAATGTTATTTGTTCTATTTTTTTATTCATTTCTTTGAGTGAGTGAGTGAGTGAGTGTGTGTGTGTGTGTGTGTGTGTGTGTGTGTGTGTGTGTGTGCGCGCACCTCATTGGGTATCTGGAGAACAGAGGAAAACTTTCTAGAATTAGTTCTCTGCACCCATGTTGTTCTTTAAGGCAGATATCTCTTCCTTCTACTATGATGCATATATTCCAGGCTGACTGGCCTGTGAGCTTCCAGATAATTCACTTCTCTCTGCCTCCTGTTTCAAAATAGGATATCTGGGATTACAACTGGGCACTACTACATTTGTCCATTTTTGCATGGATTCCAGGAATTTAATTTAGATCATCATGTTTGTATGGCAAATAATTTTACCTGATAAACTACATCAGCAATACTACAATGATTTCTAAATCCACATGTGATCATTAATGTTCTACTCCTTTATCAAGTAAATTCACTATTCTCCTGAGATAATGGACTTTGCATGCCATCTTGTTTTAATGAATAACCACATTGGCTGCATTTTTCATATATGAGTAAATATATTATAAGTCTATGAGTACATACCGGCATATATGATGTGCATATACTATAATTCATTTAAAATATGAGTATATATGACTGAGTCCATAGAGATTATTCTGATAATTGTGTGTTTTTGTTTTGTTCTTAGAGATGGTGTCTCTCTATGTAGCCCTAGCTATTCTGGAACTTGCTATGTAGTTGAGGATACACTCAAACTTGGAGAGAGAGAACCATCTACCCTTGACTCTGGAGTGCTGTAATTAAATGTGCATTCAACCACACATGGCCCATGACAATTAATTTTAATTGACACAATCATACATTCTAGAATCATCAAAGAACAGACTTTTAATGAGATATTATCTAGATCAGATTCACCCTTGGGTATGTCTCTGGTTAGTTGTATTCATTACATTAATTGAAGTAGAAAGAACCAGCCCAAGAGTAGGTGGCATGATTCTCTGTGTTTGGTCCTGGTCCGTTAAAAAATAATGAAGAAAAACATAACTGTATATAGGTATGCATTCATTTATATATTGCTCACTTCTGAGTGTGTCTATAGTATAACCAGTTTATTCAAGCTTCTACCACTGTGACTTTCTAGTTTGATGGACTATAACCGGGAAATATGTGCTCAAAACATTTCTTTTTTCAAGATATCTCATTACAGTCATAAGAAATGAAATCAAGATGAAAATTATATGTAATTAAATGTATTTTATTATATAATGTAGATATAAATTACCTCTACATAAAATATATACACAAAAATAACACACATACACACACACACACACACACACACACAAATACAATGACACACACAAATACACAGGGCACTTTTCTGTTTCCCTGGGGAACATTAGCTAATTGAATATCTAAATAAGAAATCCCTGATGATTTAACAGATTCCTACTTGTGAAGCATGTCGTTGTAAATAACAATAATGCTTAATCTACATGTTCTTTTTCTGTTAACTACTTTATGGGACAACTTCACCTGGGAAGAGAATATATTCCTTGCCTAGTCAGAAGAACCATGAATTCTGATGGTTTTAATACTCCAGGTCATGTTTTCCTTCATGCAATTTCAAGTATCACTTTCATTTATCTATCAATCTGGCAGTCACATTAATTTCTTATTAATAGAAATTGGAGTGAGTACAAATAGAACTCTTAAAGCAATTATAATGCTAATCAACATAATGCAGGTCATGGGCAATTAACACAACAAAATTAATTTAGAAATATCTCAGCCCCAATACACACTGCATTCTGCTTACCTCCTCTCAAACCTGTGTTAAATAGGTATTTGCTGCAATATTTTCACAATGTTTTACCTAACATTACCCTAAACAAAGCTCTTTCCGTATTCCTACACTCTTATTATTACTAATTTTACTAATGTGTCTGTATGTGCACCATATGTATGCATGCCTGTAGATGCCAGAAGAAGGTGTTAAGTTCCCGAGATGTGGAGTTACAGTTCTAAGCAATATTATGTGAGTGCTGGGACATGAACTTGAGTTCTCTGGAAGAGCAGAAAACACTCTTAACCATTGAACAATATTCCCAGCCCTTTTCTAGCTTCTTTGAATCCATACAAAATGCAAAACAGAATACCTCATGGACTTTTCCTTTCTATATCATTTCTTATTCTTTTGTCCCACTGCCCTTTATTTAACCTCTCCTTTATTTAATTCTACTCCAAATCTTCTATTGATCTCTCTGGCCTCCTTTACATGTTCTATTTACAACTGATGAATGACACTAAATACCTTCCTCAACTAACATCAGTGGTATAACACCACTCTATCTTGTATTATTCAAATCTCTGCAAATAAATATCTTCTTTATACTGAATTGAGTTTAGAAAAAAAAATTATGTGACACTTGCATCCTCACTCAATATTTGGCCACAATATCCATTTCCTAGAGGCTTCTTCCTATTTACAGTTCATATTTTATATGGCCTGAAGAATTTTGCCCCTTTTACTCAATTTGGATACCATGTGCTTAACTGAAATCATTGTAACATTTTGCTGAAAAACAGTTTAAGTATTCTTCCCTACCAGGGTGCAACTTGCAATTGATTAAGTAAGCTTTCCAAGATTATCAACAAACAAAAGCTCTTTTATAGGCTATTAAAATGACTTATAATAACACAAAGTAACATGAATATGACATGAAACAAAATGATGTATGTTAATAAGAGGCTTACCTAGTTCATGCCAGTGGAAACTAGAACAAAATTTATTGTTTATAAAATATCTTTTATCTTAATGACCCTTTAGCAATATGTATCCATTGATAGCTATAACAATATTCTACTACTTACATAATTTATTTCTTGTTGTCTGTGTTTGTATTGCTGCTACTAACACCCACAGGTTGTCTTGATTTTAACTCAGTGCTTAAACTAATGAATTGTTTTTTCTCTGATAGGGTTTATAATGAGTCTGTTGGCCATCTCCTTGAGAATCTCGTATTTATTCAATCTCTAGAAAACACAAGATCTAATCCATATATCCAGTCACTGCTTAGTACAGAGAATACTTCATGGAAGATTATTTTTATGAATCATCTAACACACCACAGACAAGCCATTAGATATCTGTAAGTTAATTTTACATGGATATAGACTATCAAGACAGGCAAAAACTTATTCCATTTTCTAAATGGGTTTTCAGAAAATACTCATTAGCTTTAAGATATGTGTATTTTCAATTCTTTCCAAAAACTGACTCAGCAAGGAGTAAGCTCGTCCTGTAGAGTAACACGTAGAGAAATGGAGTCTAGTGGAGTCATAAAAACTTGATGACCTCAACTCACTGTGGGACACTTTGGCTGGCTATATATACTTCAGTGATTTCCTTGAAGTTAGCTAAGGTTTCATTGAGCCTATATTGCAGTTTAACTTCCACTAATTCTTTTCTTAGGCATCATCTATAGACTAAATGCCACGTCAGTATCAACTTCAAAAAGAGCCTAATTTGTGAAAGCAGGTACCCAAAATATTCCAAGTCAGCAGATTATAATTTGCAATTAAATCTGGCAATGAATCTCTATCATTGGTAGTCTAGGCCCTAGCATAAGTTTATTAAAACTCTCATCATTCAGATAGTAAACCACTGCAGAAAGCTACCCTGAGCAATACTCAATGGAGCCATTAGAACAGGGACAATTCAAGGATCCAGATTGGAAGAGACTTAGCACATGAGTATGAGGCTGCCTGGATGCTTAAGAATACAAATTCAGCTCAGAAACATGGCAGAAATGGGTGAGACTTTTAGCCCATTGAATATGAAAGGTAAAAATTACATTTGAAAATTCTTTATGGAGAATATGATTTCAAGGTTTTATCCTGTTACCTGATGTGTCTTTTATAGAGCTGTCATTCCTGTCTCTTATTTTGCTCTTTTATATACCTCTTATAACACTAACTTTTGGAAGTATACAATATGTTTGATTCGTCTGAGCATAATTCATAAATTCAATATTATGCATATCTGATTTAAGTGCCAATAAAACAAAATTTTGAGTTTAAACTATATAGTTCATGTTGGAACATGTTAAGATACTTCACCCATCTTAGTGTCACTGTTGCTGTGATGAAATACCATGACCCTAAAGAAACCTGGTGGGGAAGTGATTATTTGGTTTAAGATCACATACCACTGTTCATCACTGAAGGAAGTCAGGACAAGAACTCAAGCAGGGCAGGATTCTGGAGGCAGGTGCTCATACAAGGGCCATGGAGGAATTTAGCTTACTGACTTGCACCCCTGGCTTTCTCATCCTGCTTTGTCATAGAACCCAGTACCACCACCAAATTGGTGTCCCTTCACAGTAGGCTGGTGCTCCCACATCAACCACTCATTCAGAAAATGCCTTACAGGCTTAGCTACAGCCTGATTACATGGAGGCACTTCCTCAGTTAAGGCTTCCTCATTTTCAATGACTCTAGTTTGTGTGAAGTTGACATACAACTAGCCAGCACAGGGACAACTATATTTTGCGTGTGGAAAAAAAAAAGGTATTTTGTGGAACAAGAATAGCATAGTACAGCTTGAATCTTTATGACTCTAGAAAGTCATATGTTAAAATTTTAATAGTGATCATAAAGAAAATTGGCAAGGTTTCTTTGTGAGATAATGATATTATGGTAAAAGAACTCTCATGAGTGAAATTAATTCAAGAAGCTTATTTTGTCTCTTCTATTATGGGGATGGGAGCACAACTAGAAAACATCATCTGAGAGGAAACAGGCCTTTACTGATAATGATAGTGGGGCATTCCTAGCCTCTGCGACCACGGGGGAAAAAATTTGGTGTTTATAGCTTAACCAGTCTATATTCATTTTTAAAGAAATATTAAAAGGCCAAATCAATATGCTAGAAAATAATAATGAAAGACTACAGCCAACAAACAGTTACTTGAAGTCGAAATATGAATGTCAGAATTTCCCTCTCATCATTTAAAGAAAGATTTATTTTTCTGAGCAGATGGGCAGAAAAAAAGGTGAAGTCGAGGTTAGAAAATGAACTCTCAGTGTTACAAAACACCAGAGTAAGCTGAAAGTCAACAAGGCTGGTGTTAGGTCATAGCCTGGGCCTTAGTGAGGAAGCTACACAACTGGTATTCTTTAATTAGAAACACCTGGGAAGATGCCCTTCTTCCTATTTTGAATCTCTAGATTCAATTACCTCTGCCAAGCCTTTTTAATGGCTTACTTACCCTATTATGATCTGATATGAATCCTTGAAAGAGAGAATTCCTCCAGATGGTAATATGTATCATTTCACTGCTTGTATTTTCTGCCTAGTCACTAGATCATCTGTTAGAGACAATAAACAATATCATTTAGAATTTGTTTCACACTAACTTGAAAAGGAAGAAGCCAGATATATCTTATAAAAATATGGAATATGAGAAGGAAATATTTCTAGGACTTTATTATAAGTGCATTTGATGAATGGACTCTGAAGTTTTATGGGAAAATATACATTTATTGACTTGGGAAATTTAAGATTTGAGATTTAGAATTAATAATTAGAATAGATTAATTTAGATTTAGATTTAGATAAAATTTAGTAATCTTCTCAATGTCTTACAAATGATACCAACATATTGAGGTTGGCTTCTAGAAATGTGGTTTAGAAATTACCAGAATGCTAAGAGATTTAGATGCCATGAAATGGGTATAGCAAGTGAAATGTGCAGGACATATGAACTAAGGAAGCTTTTCAAAGGGAAGTTGATTCCTAAGGGTTCAATCACTCTTAAGTTTGCCGTAGCGAAGGGTTAGAACTTGCAAAGTATTAAAAAGAATAGCTCCTTGAATTTTGTGTATGAAAAAATGTACTCTATTTCTAGTATTTTGTTGTTGTTGTTTTGTTTTGTTTTTTGCGACAGAGTTTCTCTGTGTAGTTTTGGAGCCTGTCCTGCCCTGTGAGCAGTGTTTGATGCTTCTGTGTAGAACAGGCCAAATAGACCAGTAAGTCAGCAGGATTCGAACCTGCATGGGGAGACCCCAATGGATTTCTAGTCCATCACCTTAACCACTGGGCTACAACTACAGCTCTTATTTCTACTATCTTAGGACCTACTTATATGTGTTAATGTAGATGTAATATGGAAAGCTTCAAATTCCATCAAACAATTATTTACCATGGGAAGGCTTAAAGATTTAAAAAAAAACAGTTATAAGAATGTACATTTATGTAAAAGACACCATCAACAGTAAGAATTTCAATGGCAATATTAGAGAACAAAGAGCTCCTGGTCAGAAAATAGAATCTGTGGCCTGGGTAGAGACCTAACAGTTCAGCTAGGCCTGCTTGCTCACTTGGCCCAGTGACCATCCCTAGGAAGACCAGATCAACTCAAACCATGCTAAAGACCTGGGCAGAATAACTAGTCCTATTATGAGGTATTGTACTTTTCCTCCCCAGAATCCCTGCTTTTAGAGCAGAAGTTTATCAGGCCACAGGGCCTCAACTATACAGCTTTTAAGTCTGCCTACTCACAAAAAAATCAGACCTTTTTCTTCTCTTTGTTCTATGACTAATCTTGTACTTGGGCTTTCTCCTGAGCAGTTTGGATTTCTTTGCTTTTTCTACAAAGCCTCCCTCTTCATTGTGTGGCTGTTTGTCTTCCATGTATCAGACCTGAAGCAAAGGTCTTGGCTTCAGAAATGGAGTGATAAAAATATGCAAAGGAAATACAGTAAGTTAGGACAGGGTTGGGAAGGAACTCCTACTGGAAACTCATGCTTTAGCTGGTACAATAAGGTTTGAAAATAAAGGGGCAGAATAGAAAATTAAGGTGAAGAACCTGAACCAAGTCTGGAGCAGAAAAATGTGTCACAAGTAAGAAACAGCTAATCTGGCCCACGTTGGGATACATAATTGGACAGGAAATTGGAACAGGTAAATGGCAGGCAATTCTGTAGACTTTGTCAAAAGTAAGAGAACTGCAAATTATCTAATACTCTGGCTCTTATGAACTTTGACTCCTCTTTAGCAATGTTGCTTGAAATTTGGGTACAGGAGTTGTTTGTAGCTATATCTTTAAGAGAACAACAACTGGTTCTCCAATACCAAATGATCAGTCCTGAAAATATACACAGAGGTAATATAGCACAAACTGAGCAGATTGGATTTAGGAATATATACACATACATAACTGCATTTAACAGTAATTATTGAAAAAGTGAAAATTAATTTGAAAAAGAACAAAGGGGGGTATGTGGGAGGGTTTAAGGGAAGAATGTTTCTTAGCTGGGGTTACTGCTACTGTGATGAAACATCATGACCAATATACCTTGTAAAGTAAAGGGTTTATTTGGCAATACAGGCCCATACCTCTGATCACCATCAAATTTAGACAGAAACTCAAACAGCACAGGAAACTGGATGCAAAAGTTGATTCAGAGGCGATAGAGGAATGCTGCTTAGTTCCATGCTCTTCATGCCTTTCTTAGTGTTGTTTTGTTGTCAGTACAGAGGCTGCACTTAAAACTATTACTGTTTTATCTACTGACTGCAGATCCATAGTCACAGACCTGCTGCTCAGGCCAAGGCCTAGAGGGACATCTGTGTCCCTCCAGAACCAGAACCATTTTTGCTGCTTCAACCAAATGCAGTTTTTAACTAAGTCTCTATCATTATATTTTACCAATAAAGACTTGGGAGTCAGATACAGGGGTGAAAATCTGCTAGCTCAAAGAAGATAAGAAGCATGAGCTGACTTTCATCTTTAGTCAGTGACCCAACAGGAGAGCATCCGTCTACTGCTCCAAACCAAATAGACTGCTACACTCAAAGTTCCTTCCTATTACTTCCTATGTTTCTCTCTATCTGTCATCTGTACTCCGTCTGACTCTATGACTACTTTCTGTCAACTAGCTGCTGGCTCTGACTCCTGACACAAGGTTGATTTTATTTAATTAACACAGTATTAGGGGTCACAGTGTGATGAAATATCTCACAGTAGCTCGGCTTGCTTTCTTAAAGAACCCAAGATCACCCACAATGGGCTGGCCCAAACAATCACTAATTAAGAAAATGCCCTGGTAGTCTGTGGTAGAGTCATCTTTGTGGATTCCTGGAGACCTCTTTAGCACTCTGCTTCTCCTTATTCCCATGGTGTCTTCATTTATCATGGTATCTCTTTCCTTGTTCTCCCACTCTGTTCCTGATCCAGCTTGAACCTCCAGCTTCCCTAAGCTCTTTTCCCCCCCACACTTGCCCTCCATTAACCCCTTCACCCCCAGTTTCCTCCTGTAGATCTCATCAATTTCTCCATTTCTGGGCAATCACTGTGTCTTTCCTAGGGTCCTCCTTACTAGCTAGCCTTCCTGGAGCTGTGAGTTGCAGTCTGGTTATCCTTTGCTTTACATCTAGTATCCACTTATGAGTGAGTATATACCATGTTTGTCCTTCTGAGTCTGGGTTACCTCACTCAGGATGATATTTTCTAGTTCCATCCATTTGCCTGCAAACCTCATGATGTCATTGTTTTTCTCTGCTGAGTAGTACTCCATTGTGTATATGTACCACATTTTCTTTGTCTATTCTTCAGTTGAGCAATAGCTAGGTTGTTTCCAGGTTCTGACTATTACAAATAATGCTGCTATGAGCATAGTTGAGCATGTGTCCTTGTGGTATGAATGAGCACTGGCAATGCCCGAGAGGGTGCCTGAGCTGACCTACTCTGGTGATCGGATGGCTGAATACCCTAACTGTCATGATAGAACCCTCATCCATTGACTGATGGAAGCAGAAGCAGAGCCCCACAGCTGGATCCCAAGGCCAGGAGTCCAATCGATGAGAAAGAGGAGGGATTCCATGAGCAAGAGATATCAAGACCATGATTGGAAAAAGTACAGAGACAACTAGCCAAACTAGTGGAAACATGTGAACTGTGGACCAATATCTGAGGAGCCCCCATGGTATTGGACTAGACCCTTCAGATAAGTGAGACAGTTGTTTAGCTTGAACTGTTTATGGGGCTCCCAAGCAGTGGGACGGGGACCTGTCCCTAGTGCATGAGCCAGCTTTTTGGAACCTAGTGCCTAGGGTGGGACACTTTGCACAGTCTTGGTGCAGGGAGGAGGGGCATGGACCTCCCTCAATTGAATGTACCAGGCTCTGCTGACTCCCATGGGAGACCTTGCTTTGGAGGAGGTGGGAATGGGGGTTGGGTTGGGGGAGAAAGCTGGGGGGTGGGAGGAGGGAAGACAGGGGAATCTGAGGTTGATATGTAAAATTAATGGAAAATCTCTTAATACAAAAATTAAAATAAAAAATAAGGAAGAAAATGCCCTAAAGCCAGATCTTATAGAGGTATTTTTTCAATTGAGGTTCCTTGCTTTCATAACTCTAGTTCATCTCAAGTTGACATAAAACTAGCTAGCACAGAAAGGAAAGGGAAAGAAAATGATATAATCTCAAAACATAAATATATTTAGAAAATGAATATTGAGGTAGCTCATCAGAAAATCAAATGTCTCATGTTCCCTTTCATCTGCAGTCCTTACCCTAAACCTTCTGATGTGAGTATTTAATATCTTTTTATAACTGGAGAAACAAGTCTGGTCTCTCCAGACTTGCTACCTCCTGCCTGAACCTCTCCTCCAATCCACCTATATACCCATGGACTCAGCCTCTTTGTAAAGACACAGGGGTTACTTGTCCTCCCTAATTCTACACCACCACCTCTCTCAACCATTACTTCTATCACATTTCCATCCATTGTGACTCCTCATTGACCTACAGAACCACTTTATAACAGGAAGCTACAGTCAACACATTAGTATGAGACACAGGCAATAGTTATCCCCCCTCCTCCATTGTGATCTCTCTAGACTAGTAGTTCTCATCCTTCCTAATGCTGTGACACTTTAGTACAATTCCTCCTCCTATTGAGGTAACCACAAATCATAAAATCATTTCTATTCCTACTTTCCAAATATAATTTTGCTACTATTATAAATATTAGTGTAAGTATCTGTGCTTTCTGATGGTTTTAGGTGACCCCTATGAAAAGATCATTCACCTCTCAAAGAGTTTGTGACTGACAGCTTGAGAACAATTGCTCTAGACCTGGTGTTGACTAAGCTACTCAGCTCCTCTTCCAAGACTATCTCCAAGCCTAAATTCATACTCGAAATATTTGACTTCTTCATATAGACCCAGATTACACCTAGTTCACCCCTGCCACCCTTTTCAACTTTCCTTCTAGCTACTCTCTATTACTTTGTAAATCCTGTATCTCTGATTGGTGGGATCTCATCTCCATATTCTTACAGATTGGCTGTTTTGAAGTGATACAATTCCTAAACAGAATGCAATTTTGAACAGAAAACATCATCTTCAACACTTTATGATTTGAAGAAGTGCTTACTCTGGAGGAATTTGAATTTCTACCAAGTGCATTCTTTTCATCTTTAAATAGAATTTTGTCTTATTTAATCTTTTGATATAAAAACAGTTCATTTTTTTACATTCACCACTATTTCTTTCATAACACATTTTTGTTTTCTTTCATAATTTGATTCATTTTGTTCAATTTTTCTGTTCTGTGGTATTCATTGTTTACATACTACAATAAGATGTAGTAAAATTGAAACTTATTGCTGTTTCATTTAATCATTGTTTTAACCTTTGTATTTCCATGATTTCATGACAACTATAATTATGACTTTTGGAACTATAATATGGAAGGTTTGGACTGAGGGCATCACACCTTTCCATTTGTCAGTCTGTCACTTTATAAGAGTACAAAAGAAGATTCATTTGTTCCTGAATATTTTTTTACTCATTGCATAAAGTAATTGGCCCACGAAGAACACTTGAAATCATTCCAACAGGACCTGTAATTTTGGGAATAAAAGTGCAATAACTTCCAACAAGTAGAATAAAAATATTCCCCATTCCTTCAAGAATCATACTAAGTATAATACTGTTTTCTGAAACCATTCAGATGGATGTATCTACCTGGTTAGATATGCTTTCAAGGGCATCTTTGTTATAATTGATAAATCTTTATCAATTGGTCAGCATTCATGTTTATTCTTGACTGCCAACATACACTTGACTTGAATTCTGCAGCTATTTTGATTTTAAACTAAAATTTATTTTGAATCCCCATAGGACCTTCTATAGAATCAGAGCAGATGTCAAAGGACCTAGTATTATTTTCATTGCTAAGTGTGTGAGAATGGAAGTCCATAGTGAAAGATACAGCCAAATGAAATGATTCCTTCTTTATATCACAAGGTTTCCTTGTTACCGCATTTTTCCTAAGTATGTTTGCCACCAACTTTCCTCATTTAGATGTAATGTGTCCAAACTCTTTCAGCCATCCAAATTACAATGTCTGTGGTTAGTAGCACCAGAAAGGGACCTTCCTATGTCCATTATACCTTGTTCTTTTTCCATATTTTTGTCCACATTTGATGTTGAGGATGGAAAGGGTGGGGTAAATATTGAATAGAGAGGTCTGGCTTAAGGTTTTATAACTTAAGTGAAAACAAGATGGAGGACAAACTGATTAACAATGATGTAGACCCTCATACAGTTAAAATTTTGCCTTGGGAATTGTATCACCTGATGTCCCCAGCAATTCACTTTTTATAAGTTTATGTACTAGTTAGATTCCAATCTCTGTGTCTTTCTCCCTCTCACTTACAACTACTTGTAGTATAATTAATATTATCTTCAAATAGATAATGGCTGATTCATGATTATCAGTAAATATTTTAGTTTTTCTACCTTAGACATCTCTGTGAGTCCAACCTGGACATTTGGAAAAAGGTGTCAGTTTATGATGTCTCCACTCTAATGTATGCTTTCTCTATGTTTCCTTTCTCATGTTACACATCCCTCACACACCTGTTTGACATGATTTAGATCCTCACACAATTAAAATTTTGCCTTTTGACACACATCAACTGAGGTCTCCATAAATCCCCCCTTTTATAAGATATGTGTTAGTAAGATTCCAATATCTGGAAGTGGTGTGACATTTCTGATCAAGAAAAGAGATAACTTGTTAGAGGGCATCCCATTTTACCATTGAAACTGCCTGAACTTGTAGGGCAAAGACTAAAGTATTAGATGTCCCCTTTGATACTCTTAACTTCTTCAGTGAAATCTTCATAGCTTTATTGGAAAAACAGCCTTACCAATCTTAAAATGTCTATGTCTGTATAACATTTACAAAAAGCATAGACAAAAAACCAAAATAGTTTGAAATAAATCTTAATTTAGTTATGAATCAGTCTGATATGGGACAGGACTGGAGAAAACCACCATCTACAAATGGTGCCCAACAGGTTGACAAGAGTTTCCACCTAAAACCTAAGAAAAAAGATTCTAAAACGTAGCTAAAAACAGCTTCCTAGTTGTCTCTCAAGTTAGCAGCAGCCTGCGTGCTTGAGCTACTCTTGGCAAGTTTGTGGCATGTGTGCGGGCTTGACCTACGCTGTTACACAGGGGTGTCTCCAAGGTGCGCACTATGATGTGAGTTGGATATAGTTTCTGCTACTTAAAGAAATAGAAAAAAGGGGGTTTCTAGGCTACACGCTGCTTTGATAAAAGCATAGACCCACTATTTCTAAGAGTTGATGGCTCTCAGAGCTGGCACCATGTTGGGAAGCTGAGGTGGGCAGAACCAGCAGCCACAGAGCATTTCAGTCTTAGAATGCTGCAGTTTAAAGCAATAGGTTCACAATAAGGCAGATTCAGTTAGAATAGTTTACAATGTGTGTAAAAATACACGTAGGCTTGAAAGAGAGAAAAAATATATGCAGTTATATAAAGAAATATAGTTTTTAAAAATAAAGTCTTTAAAGAGACAGTAAAGGTAGTATAAAAATGAAGCCGTGTAAAGATGGATATCACACAGAAAATCTGGATTATGTTGTCTTTGATATTCTTAACTGCAGAAAGACATTTGATTGTAAAAGCTATTGACTTAAGCCAATATTTATATTTTAAAGATACCTTGACTTCAAAATTTGGATCTAAGGATATGTTGCTTTGGAAAAGAGGCTCTGCTTTTGTTTCCACAGAAAGCCACAGGCAATGGATTTGTTCCAGATTAAAATACATCAGGTTTGACCAGCCAAGACCCCAAGAAATGTCTCCAATGACCAATGACACGATGGCCCAGATGATCCAACATCCAGAACGGTTTCAAGGTAACTGGCTCAGACAATACAGCCTCATGGACTAACCAATAAGCCTAAAATTTTCTTTGTGTCCCCATAAGATACAGCACCCCCCTCCAGCAGGAAGTAGTAAGAGAAGCTACACACAAATTCCCAAATATACAAAAATGGCTTTGGGGATGGAATTGGCTCATCCCTTCACTAAACTCAAGCATATTCCTGTAGCTGGAGAGCTTTTCTCCAGTCCTGCCAAGCCCTGTCAGTCCAACAGCCCACTTATAAAATAAACACACAGATGCTTATATTATTTAAACTGTTTGGCCTAATGGCTCAGGCTTCTTGCTAGCTGTTCTTATATCTTAAATTAACCCATTTCTATTAGTCTATAAGTTGCCATGTGGCTTGTGGCTTACTAGTACCTTACATCTCACTTGTCATGGCGGCAGCTGGCAGTGTCACTCTGCCTCAGCCTTCCACTTCCCAGAATTCTCCTCTCTGCTTGTCCCACCCATACTTCCTGCCTGGCTACTGGCCAATCAGCATTTTATTTATACAGAGTGATATCCACAGCATATTCCTAAAAAATATTCCTAAAAAAAAAAAAAAAAAAAAAAAAAAAAGGTTGAGAGATTCTTGTGTTTCATATCAGAAGAGCCCTCTGGTGTGGGCCAGAAAAAAACCAATATTTTTATTTAAAACAGATTAATTATAAATACAATATCTTTCTAAAAGAAGAAAGGGCAATACGATATAGATATAAAGGATATAGATAGGATAGGATAAAAGGGTAGATTAATGAACCTACTTTTAAAGAGCAACAGCTTGTTTAAAAATGTTTTACATTGCTATGGAATTTAGTTTATTGATACAAGTTTAAACTTAATTTTGTTATACTGTATATATATATATATATATATACATATATATATATATACATATATATATATGTACTGTCATTTAAGGTATCATGTTTATATAACTGATTTAGATTGTAATGGATAATTAAAAATACAGATTAATAAGTAGTCTTCTATGATAGTCAAACTTGTAGCCATATTAGTTAATTTTTCTAGGTACACATACATATATTTCAGATAGATACATAATCGTCAAACATTTCAAAGACCTACAGAATATGGCATTTAAAATGTTTTAAAAATTTAGACTTTCTGAACAGTGAGACGTGTCTGCTCCTGGCAGCACTGACTTACTTCAGATAGGAGGATGGGCGCCAAAGACACTCCATAGGGAGTTTATCTTCTTCTCGGCAAAAATAGCCATTTGGGCAAGAAACTGTTCTTGCCTGGATTGCTTGATTGACTGGACATGCAGGACCCATAGGAAGGTGACCACTGAACTTTGCTTGGCAAAATGGTCCTTCAGGTTCCTGCTTCGTGGAGGAAACTGCCAGACATTCTACAGGACAGAGAGAAGTGACTAAGAGACTCTAGGCCTGTGGGCTGAAGACAGATGCCCCAACATTACAGAGGAACTTTGAATGACTATCCAGGCTGCCAGCTGTCTCTGTCTACTCTCTCAAGACTCTTGAAAGTTGCTTGCATTCTTCTCCCATTTCTCAGGTAATATTATATCCTTCTGAGGTCTTTGATGTAGTTGAAGACTAAATAGTTATAATTTTCCTTAGTTATGATAAAAGATAATTTAGATATGAAACCTTAGACTCACCAATATAAGATAGATAAGATATCTTCTTTAATTTTGCCAAATACAAATAGACTAGATATTATAAATAGACTAGGTATTGTAAATGTAATTATTGCTTGATAATTGTTTCGTTACCTGTAATTTTACCATGTGAAAGTTAAAACCTTCCTTTTTGAAAAAAGGAAAAGCAGAAGTGCTGTGGGATGTTCTGTATGTTAAATGTATTGTTCAGATTGGTTAATAAATAAAACACTGATTGGCCAGTAGCCAGGCAGTAAGTATAGGCAGATCAAGGAAAGAGGAGAATTCTGGGAAGTGGAAGGCTGAGGCACAGAGATGCTGCCAGCTGCCACCCTGAGAAGATGTTAAGATACCGGTAAGCCACGAGCCACATGGCAACTTATAGATTAATAGAAATGGGTTGATTTAAGATATAAGAACAGTTAGCAAGAAGTCTGCCATGGCCATACAGTTTATAAGAAATATAAGTCTCTGTATGTTTACTTGGTGGGGTATGAGCTGCTGCTGGACTGGCAGGTGAGAGAGATTTGTCCTGACTCTGAGCCAGGCAGGACCAGAAAAACTGTAGCTACAAGTCAGTTTACCCCAAGTGATCAAAACCTAACAAAGGTATCAAAACATAATAATTATCTCAATTAATTTTTTGGTTATTTTATGGCAGTACTTGTAAATTTTCCCATGAATAAAGCACTTAAGAATTTCATTAATCAAAGATCCTTAAATCTTTTTATTCACCAGCCTTGCACAGTTTAGACATGTGATTTGTCTTTAATTTTCATTTTTCTTCCTCAGTTTTTATTTTTCATTCTTAGGGAAAATAGCTCATTTTTCATTTAAAAGGCATCATTTCCTAAAATATTGTCTCTTCTTCTTATCCCTTTAGCCTCATACTTATATCTTTTTCAACAATCTTCTACCATGCATAGAATTTCTTTCTCTTCCTTTTTTCCTTCCTCCCTCTCTTTCTTCCTTCTTTTCATTCTTTTCGTCTTCCTTTTTGTGTCCTAAGCATGAAATTGCTTTAGTCACCAAGGCAAGCATCCAGGTAAGATGAACAAAGTATTGTCATCTACTCTACCTGTGACTGTTACAAGAACACCATCAGCAGCAAAGTCAATTTCTTCCTTACATCATTTTTAAAGCAAGAGTGGACACTAAATAGCATACAAGGTACACTGTAGCAAGTTGAACTCATATATAGTCATATTTTATTACCATTTTTTGTTGCAAATCTCAAGAAAATTTCCTTTCCTTTTGGACTACTTTTTTATACTTTCACACACATACCTTGTTTGTCAGCTCGGAGTCTGAGAGTTAGAAATAGATACATTATTAAAATTGCATTGTGGTAGGAGCATATTTTTACAAAGAAGAGCAGAAGGTAAATTACAGAGGGTCAATTTTTTCTTATGTGTTAATTCTATAGACAAAATACATTTATTGATTTTTTTTAAATCTCATGAAAACTCATGATGGTTATTATTTATTGTTCTCTTTTTTTGATACCTCTTCTTCCTACATTTGCAGTAATTTTCCCTTCTCTGTATAATCTTGTTTTTTTTTCAATTCTCAATATCTTAGAATTTTCTTGCTATTTCTAAGCAGATATTACTTACAAAGTATAATTTTAGAAGCACCTTGTCCCAAAGGCTCTTCTGTGTTTAATCTCATCTTGTTTATCTGGCCCTATAGCCTTCCTTTCTTGGAACTTTGTAATCCTTTCTTTCCCCTCGTGTACATTAAAACCTTATTTATATTCTAGGACTTGGGTAATGATTTTTATTCTCTTTTATGATCAAATTTCAAAGATGTCACATGTAGATGAATCTCATTATTATTATTATTCCATCTAAGTTGTTGTTTTAAGAAAAATTTTCATCTGTCTTTATTATACCCTATCTGGTTGTATGTCTTCTTTCCCAAATCCGCATGGTATCCTTTCTTTTCACTCCACCTTTCTTAACTAGGGAAGATAATACTCACTAATGATATCAATTTGTGCCAGACATACAGTTGAGTGAGGTTCAGGGAATGAATCCAGTTGTTCACCTACCTCATATACATCTTCTGTCAGAAACCTTTGTTCCATTTTAAACTTTTGGACTGCTGGGCAGGTAAAGAGGAGTGCTGAGAAGACTTATTCCTACCCCACCCTGAAGAAATTCTCTGAATAGGATCTTTGGTTGAGATGGTTCCTTAGTTTTGAAATGAGTATTTTGAACACAATCATGGATTTATTGAAGTTTCTTGAGGTTTTGATTTTTCTTCATGGGAAGTGAAAGATCAAGAGGAATTCAGACAAGAGCTGGACATGGAGCTGGGCCTGAACCTGGAATAGGAGCTGAAGCATCAGGCACTGGGAGTCCTAGCATCAGTGGACTATGGAGGTGATCATGAAATCCCATTTAGAAGTGGGCTTATCTTCTCATGTTTACTTGGTTGCCATTGTTTCAAAGAAAAGAGGGTCCAGCAAACAGCATCATGTATTTCCACATGACTAAGAGGGCTTTTGTCATTAACTTAATTCTATGAGTATAACTTAATACTGACATATCCAATCTTCATCTGCTGTTTCTTTTCCCCTTTATTCAGTGCTTATCTTCTAAATACTGGAATATGTGCCTCAGAAAACTATCTGGGAGAATCCTGTCCCTATTAGTCTCAGATCATTTATCTTTTTCCTTAATTAAAGAAGAAGCCTAATTTTCCATCTTTCTCATGTGTTTCTGATATCTTGATCAGAGGCTCGGTCCTTCCCTTCAGTATCATTAAAACCATTGGAAGGCATTTATGGAAGCCCTTTTTGGCTACTGGTTCATCTGTATGAACTGCCAACTAGGCTGCTCCTGAACAGAGTCCCTGTGGACCAACTCATGCTTTGTGACCCCTTAGGTTCCAGACAGAGGTTTCTTATATTCTGTCAAAATTGCTCCCTCCATCTTGTGCCAGGTCCCTCGCTCAGAAATAGAACAGCAGACTAGGAGTCCATACTAGCTTCACATTTGCACACAGTTCTCAATCACCCCACAAAATCTTTGTGCTATGCCAACCACAAAAGCAGTGCTACAATTTTAATTCTTTTTCTTTTTTTGTGTGTTTCTTTCCAAAACCTTAACATTCACCTTTATGGACATTTGGGAGAAATAAAAGATGGGGGAATCCTCATTCGTCTTTTTTTGGTATCTCCTGGAGTTACTACACATCCATCAATATAGCAGGTCTCTTATACTCCAACTGAATCTTTTATTTCTCATTTTTGGAGTGATCTCATGACTGATATCCCATTTACATCCTCTGAAAATTTATAAGTACTAAGGTAATATTTTATAGTTTAATTGTCTTACTTTGTTTCACGCATAAATCTACTCATTGCTGCAATATTTGATTGGGGCCCTTAACTCCATTTTACTGATTTGCTTCTAATTTTGTGTTCTGTTAGTTCCAGAGACAGAGAGTGCCTCCACATCTAGAGCCACTGCAAAAAGGCAGCAGGGCATACCTCCCAGAATCTTCATCGATCCCTAAGACCGTCATGAATTGAATGAACCCCACATCTAGCACCAAATTGTAAGAACCAGGTCTAGAAATTCTCAAGAAAATGGCTACACAATCTAAAGTATTTTGGCAACCCAGAAAGTTTTGCTTCTGCAGAGTGTGTGTAGGTGTGCCAAATCAAGCTGGCAAGGACACATAAAATCTGTGTTTGAGGTGGGGCATTGCATTTTTGTTCTTAATTCAAAGATGTACTATACCTCTCTCTGAGTATTCAGAGCTCAACTTCACATTATTACACTATTGGCTGATATTAGTTGATAAGTTCAATGCAATTTGGAGCACAAACTGCAAACTTCAGCACATATTTTGATATCAATATATATTAACCTTGGACAATCTTCATTTCTACCAAACTGCTTCTTTATTTTTTTCATATAATTTTGTCTCCTTTAACCTTTTGATAGAAAAGACAGTGCATTTTGTCTACATTTCCCAGAGAATACCTTTAAGTTAATTATTTTATGCTATTGCCCTGGATAGAACCTTCAGGAAAATCTTTGAAAAGTGGTGCACATGGACAATTGTGCCAGTTTGTTTATCTTAGGGAAACAACTTTCAGTTTTCATTGTTGACTTAAATGTTTTATGTGGCCCGGCGGTGGTGGTGCATGCCTTTAATCCCAGCACTCGGGAGGCAGAGGCAGGTGTATCTCTGTGAGTTTGAGGTCAGCCTGGACTACAAAGTGAGTTCCAGGAAAAGCACAAAGCTACACAGAGAAACTCTGTCTCGAAAAACCAAAAAGGAAAAAAAAATGTTTATATGTGTGATATCTGTATATATGCTTTATTAGTTTGGTTAGGTTACCAACATGTTAAGTGGATTAAAACATAACAAATATAAACTCAGATTATTCTAATCACAACTCAGGAAGATACTACCATTATTCTAAATTTATAGGAAAATTGATTCCCAAAAGCATAAGCCAGACATGGTGGTGGTGTAAGTCTGTGATTACATAACTTGGGAGGGTGAAGCAGCATGATTTCCACAAGATTAAGCCCAGCCTTGCTACAGTATTAGTTCTTGACTAGCGTGCTCTAGAGAGTGTATTCTTGACTGAAAGAAAAACGTTAAATTACTTGATCAACCAAGCATTAATAATAATTTCAGAGAATAAATTCAAACATGTATTGTGTAATATCTGTTTATGTTTCTAGTAACTAATGCTGTACATCATTCAAGTTCCATAAGCACAGTTGAACAAATATTTCTATAGTCACATAGTATAGGATAACAGAAAGGTATATTATTCATTTTAAAGGAAAAAATTACTATTAGCATATTATATTCAGAGATTTTTCAATAATAAACTTAGATAAATTTTCCACAGATTTGTGTAACTTTCTACTATCTATCATGGTACATGTTTTAGCATTACATATATTGACACCATTGAAATATATTGTACAATAAACTACAAAAAGCTACTTGATAGGGATCTAATCCTACATAAATCATTAGTAACATAAGTTCAAGACAAAATGAAACAATACCAAGAGCTATCTGGAAAACACGAAGAAACTCAGCTAATTTGTGACTTAGACAGAAAAGTTGGCAGTTTCAAACAGGTGAATAATTCCTGCTTGATACTGATTTAGAGTGGAAACTATGGAGTTAAAAAAATATTTTGTGAAAGTTAATACATGAGAAAACTCTTTTCTGAGTTGTCTCACCTTTATTTTGAGTTTCATAAATGCAATGCAAAATGGAAACTATTGCCATATGAGTCAATTATATATTAAAATTCTTATAAAAGTTTGATATATATTTATAAAGTGTTTGGCTGGATATGATTGTATAAACCTGTATTCTCAGCAGTCAGTGCCTTAGGCAGGAGGATAGCCAGTGTGAAGACAGTCTGGGATATAAGGTGAGAAACCCTATCAATAAAATCAAGTTTTATTATGCCTTTATTCCTAATTCCTTTCTAAATGAATTGATTATGTCAACATGAATATAAACTTTGAGAAAAATTTTGCAAAGTCTAACTGGTGTCCTTAATACTTTTGTTGTGTGTCATCAGAACTCTATTAACTATAATAAATCAGTTAACGTTCTTATACATCTCTCCCAAGGAGAATTTAAATGAATCTTTCATAAATTTAGCTATTCATTCAAGTCATAAAATCACTGTGAAAACCTTCTGTTACTTACTAGCTTCATTAGGCAACATGTAATCTGAGAATAGTATTCAGGGTGGTCTATTTGGAAACTGAGGGAGATAATAATATTTGGTAATTAGAAACATCATGTAGATATTAAGTAATATTTTTCAATTTCTATTAATGTTTCCATGGAAAAAAGGAATGCAAACTCTGTTGTGTTTCTTTGTTGTAATTCTTTAAAAAAATCTTCTTGAAATATAGATTGATGGAAATTAGAATATTTATTCTGAAAATTGAATATAGAATTGTGACAACTCCCTAGTGTTTGCATCCTTCGGTGTAATTTCTGTTTCTAGGAAAGAAGGAAGTTGGGTTGATTAAGAATTTGATTACCTCTCATTTCTAATGCAAAGGTTTCTCGCTTACAATATCCTTCATATCCTCAAGGAAATCAAATTGATCCTATATTGAAAGTCAGAGCATTCTTTCACAACAATTGTGCCATAGTGTCCTTTTTCATTTCTCTATAGATTGTCATCTATGAACGCATTTAAAAGCAATGCATTGAGCCTGATTCAACTTCTTTCTCTTGGGGAGACTAATGCTGTCAGCAGCAGAGACAAGATTGAGTCCTTCTTCTGGGACACCTTTAGAAGTCACTTTAATAATGGTATGCAGAGTTGAATGTAAAAAAGTTTATTTCTTCATTAACATGAACTTGAACATCATCCCCAATTGTTTATTCTAGTAGTAATTTCTCACCAATAAAAATTGCACATATTTTCATATAACATTTTTTCTTCTTGAATAAAAGAATATGAAACATAATTTACATTCATCACAGTTTCCAAATAATGCCATATGATAGATCTTGTTCTTTTAATATATTGACAGAGTTGCATCACATATTTTAAGAACTATTTGTGTAACTGTATTTTTGTATAATTTATTTCGTTTTTAATTATATATAAATGATTGTATACATTTAAAATGATTGTCTAATAACAAATCCATTTTTCTTACCAGAACACCAAGTGGGATTTATAGTACAAAATATAGTAAGTAGCTCCTCCTTAGAGAAAGAATTTTTTTTGCCACAGGTCAGAAGAAAGTTTAAATTTCCTGTGGTAGCCAAACTTCTTTTGAATTCTGGGAACTAGTGATCAAGAGATGATTCAGTGGTTGAGAGCGTTTGTTACTCTCCAGGAGACCCAGGTACTGTTGCCAGTGCCCAGATGGAAACTCAAAACCATCTTTTGCCCTAGCACCAGGGGAACCGATGCTGTTTTCTGACCTTCAGAGGCACCATGCATGCACATGGTGCACATACATACATGCAGATTAGACCTCTCACACACATAAAATAAGTGTAAAAAAAAAACTTTAAAAATGACAGGAATTATTTAATACTTAAATTAACCTCAAATTCACAATTCTAATCATATTACCCTTACATTTGTGATTCAAGACCTTTACATAAGAAATGATAAAATATGCCCATAAACTAATGTTCCTTTCTGAATACCAATATGTTGAAATCCCCCACATTAACTTTTAAGTTTAAAGAGAGCAAATCTGTTTAAGTTGAGGGAAGCATTATATATTTATATATATTAATAAATGAATTATACATCTGGGTTCTTATGTACTACATGACCTAAAAACAATATGTTCCTTTGGATTCTTAATTATTTTGTTAACAAACATAGTACACAATACATTTAGAATATATTTTAGAAAGTTGTATTTTAGAAAATGCCAGATTGGCTTCAACTAACAGTAAGAATTGAAGAACATATAATCATCAGTATGAATAGAGGAAAAAAGGAAAACTGACCAGTAGAAACATGATGTGGTGTGACTATCATCTGAATAGAAGCGACCAATGGGAAAAAAAAGAGAAATGACCAATGATGTTATCATGACTTGAATACAACATACAGGGCATGACAAAAAAAAATGAAACAGGTGAGAAAAGTTTATTGATGATTGTCTCACAGATGCTTTAAAAACACTATAATGAATAGACAGTATGGTAAAATCTGAAGGCTGTATAATTATAGCACCTGCAGTAAAAATAATTCTCAAGAAGTTTTATACTTGAGGGACGGAGGGATGACTCAGCAGTTAAAAACACTTGCAACTTTTTATTTCTTTCTTCATTTCTTCATTATATTATAACATTTCTCCATTCCCTTTTCTCTCCAAACCCTTTCAAAACCTCTTCTTACTCTCCTCTGAATATATAGCCACTTTTTGCAGGGATTGTTATTACATACATACTTGTGTGTGTATGCACCTATATATTCTTAAATATAACCCCTTTAGCCCATACAATATCACTTGTGCGTATGTTTTCAGGGCTAACCTTTGGCACTGTAAAACCAGCTGATATGCTCTTCCCTACAGAGGACCACCTCTCCTCTGCCCAGCTTTCCTCGGTTGCCTATAGCTAATTGTATAGGGTTGAGGCATTGAGGACATTGAGGAATGTCCATATTATTATAACTGTTGCTGTTGCCCTTCTTCAGCTCACGTTTATGCAGTCATATTAAGACTTTATAGGTGTAGCTCTGACATTCCAAGGAGACAAAGTCAAACAACAAACTCCCCAATCCTCTATCTAGCTCTTACAATCACTCTTCTCCCACTTCTACAATGATTCCTGACTCTTAGGTGTGAAGAGTTTTGGAGATGTATACATTGGGTCAAATCCTCTGCCAACAGAGAATTTATTTTCATTACCATATTAATAATTAGCTTTCCTTTTTGTTTCCATAAAAATAGTATTAAATGCTAATTTACTAATTTAATTATTTTTTTCTTGGGGATAGTATATATCATTTATTTATGTAAAAACTTTTAATTTAGTTCTTACCAATAAATTATTCTTATTTAAATTTTGACATTATATATGTATGCAATGTATTGTGAACATATTAACCCCCACTTATTCTCTCTATCCAGTCTTAAGAATTTCCTCTTCCTCTTCCTCCTCCTCCTTCTTAGCTACTCTTCTGTCTACTTTCATGTTTTTTTATTTGTGTAGGTCTTATGCAAGTAGCCATGGCTGCTATTTGTTCATGATTATGTTGAAAAAGTCATAATTTATCTTTGGAGCCCAGACAAGAAGCAGTCAAATATCTTTCTTTGTAAATTTGATATAGTCTAGTTGTGGTGACATAAGTAGAAAACAAGTACACAAGCAAAATTACTCACTTTATATTCACACTGATTTTTTTTTGGGGGGGGGTGTTTTTTTGAGACAAGGTTTCTCCATGGAGTTTTGGTGCCTGTCCTGGAACTCACTCTGTAGCCCAGGCTGACCTCGAACTCACAGAGATCTATTTGCCTCTGCCTCCCGAGTGCTTGGGTTAAAGTCATGTGCCACCACTACCTGGCCTCACACTGATTATTCTTATTAAAGAAAATACACCAAGTGAGAGGAAATCTATGTTCATCATCATTTCAATAATAATTATTAATGAATGAAACAATTGAAGGTGACATTTGAGTAATGTCCTAAAGAAGACATACAATTTCACAGGTTTTATCAAGTGTCTAGATATGATTTAGTTCATGCTTTCTTAAGCTGTAACTTGAGATTCCACATAGTAGTCATATAATTGACTGGAAGTCATGAAAACTGACAATGTTGTTGAACATGAAACAATTAAAGCAAATAATTAAAAATAAAATGTGTAAGATATCTAAGGTGTTTCTGGCCACAATTGTCTGCCTGGATTATACCATGCACTTTCACAGAAGGTTTTATATGTGTGTGTGTGTGTGTGTGTGTGTGTGTGTGTGTGTGTGTGTGTGTGTGTGTATA
>CABHPP010148619.1:25778-50976 GCA_902168425.1 Peromyscus attwateri
AGAATAATATCCTGAGCCTAGCTCGAGTTTGGCAACCTGCCTTCAGACATGACTTCTATAAATGAGTGACTCAGCTCAACCTGACCTAGAATTGTTTCTGCCTGGTAACTGCTGAGATGGCATCATCTCATTGGCCCGCTTCCCTCACCCCATCCCTTGTCACCCTAACCTATAAAGTCCACTCCTGATGCAATAAAACGAGTTACTACTTTGACAAGACTCCCAGCTCAGTGTGCTTCTCTCTGGTGGACAGGGGAGGTCTGGGCCATTGACACTCACCATCCTACTTAGCCCCAGGGAGAGGTCCTGCCTCAGCCCTACCTTTCGGTCAACCTGACAAATCTGTATGGGTCAGTGAAGATACACACACACACACACACACACACACACACACACACACATATATATATAATATATATAATATATTATGCCATCCTTGTTGAGATAGGATTTCTTTGTTGTTCAATGCTGTATACATAAGGCTAGCTAGCTTGCCTCCATGTTTCCAGAGATTCTCTTGTCTCTATTTCTCATCTTGTTGGGGAAGCATAAAAATTGCACATTTTACCATGTCCAGCTTTATATGGATTTTAACAATTTGAACTTAGGTCTTCACACTTGTACAATAAACACTTTATTTATTGAACTCTTTCCAGCCCCTGTATTTCTTTTGAACACACAACATGTTCACACTAGATGGAATATACTCTCACACTAGGAACTATCAACCAACGCTACCTGATAAAACTCAGTTGAGATCTGAGTGAATTCTGATATGAATTGTAGTGCTTTTGCTGCATGTATAAGGTTTTCTACTTTTTTGTTTCTCTATTTGTTTGTATTTTGGAGACAGCGTTTCTCTGTGTTGTCCTGGCTGTACTGGAACTCACTCTGTAGACCACACTGGCCTCAAACCTGGAGATCCACCTGCCTTGGTCTCCCAATGCTGGGATTAAAGGTGTGTGTCACTGCTGCCCAACTAAGTTTTCTACTCTTAGTAAAAACAAAATGACTTAATAATGGAAAACAAAGACTTTAATATTTTCTTACCACCAGTATGTAAGTATCAAATTAGTATGTCATTGTAATATATTTTGTCAGAATACTCCATTTTAAAATTTACTCTTTCAGTTAGTGACTTGAACTTCATAAAAATCATATTGTCATACATAGAGTTAAGCAGAATTCTCAATAGTTTCCAAAATGCCCTTAATATATTCCTTCCATTTTGTACTATGTTCTTAGGTAAGCAAGGTTCTCAACATTGACAATTACAAATCCAAAGTACTGTAAAACCACAATCACTGCGTCAATTAGGACTATTCATCATTTAGCACTCAACTAGAACAGAATTCACTTCCAAACTCATACAGTCTCAGACAGCACCCAGTTGTTGTTTTTTTTTTTTTTTTTAATAGGCTGCCAACATAAGAGGTTCATTTTCTTGGTTATCAACCAAAGACTTTCTTACACTTGGGAAGCTCACAATGTAGATGACTGCATCTTCAAAACTGTAGGTAAAATTCTACTAGATTAAATATTACATTCTATGTATAGTTATTGCAGATGTCACAGGCTGCAGATTTGCTGTCTTCTTTTTTCCTAATGTTTGTTTAGTTTTTTATTTTCTTCTTCTGGATATATCTAAGAGGGTGTTTCTGAAAGAAATGTAAATTTAAATAAGTTAACTGTGTCAGAACTACAAACTCTCACCCAATTTGGGAGAATATCACCCAACTGATGCTTTGCAAAATCACACACACACACACACACACACACACACACACACACACACACACACAGGAAAAAGAAAGATAGAAAGAAGGAAACAACAAAAAAGAGCAAGTAAATTTTCCATCTCTGTGCTTTAGAGCTAGCACACATTCTCCTGCCATGAAAATCATGGCACTCCTCCTGTAGAGGATCATCCCTAGATACTGAGTCCTTACACTGAATTATACTAAATCCAGTCCTAATTATTAGATTATCAGGTTTGGACTGAGGTCTGTAATTATTTTCCTGATATCTACTTTGCATTTATTATACCAATGAAATTTTTGGCCTCCACAATTGTATGAAAAATATTAAGAAGCTCCTCGTAACTGTGTAAATAAATGTGTATGTATGCATATATGTATGTATGTAACTGACTCTCTCCATGTTCACCCTCTGTTTCCCTGAAGAACCATGACTGATATAGATTTTAGCACCAGAAGTGGTTCTAGTTTAACAGAATTAGAAGGTTAAATTTAGCGAATTGGTTTTGGGTTTCCATAAATGGCTATAATCAAATTTAATTTATAATGATAAAACACATTAATATCACTACTACAAACCATACTTCTAATATACCAAGTGAAATATAAACTGCTCAAAGAGATATACAAATTTTCTGCATTAGATACTCCTAATCAATCACTTACAAGAACCAAGAGGTTTAGTAAGTCAGAATACGATACATCAAATATTTGGGGAAGCAAAAGAACATAATGAATTGGTTTCTTGCTCAGAATGTCTCTCACAAAGGTGAAGGAAGAGAAAGATGAGCTCAGGGATTTGAATTCCCAGACCAAGTCCTGAATAAATAACCGATAAAAATGTCTAGGTGAGCTTGGGAGGAAATTTTATTTACTGTAACCACAGAGATGAAATTCCTGAGAATCTAACCCACCTTTTCATCATGCAATTAGATGGATTACAAAGAAAGTTGAGCTTAACCTCAGGCCATATATGGTTTTCTACTTTTAAAATACAGATATGAATTGACTTAGAAAGAAACAGATCTTCTTAGTTAAGACAGAGACATGTGGTAAGTTTCTGACAAAGCTGAAGAAGATAAATTAAATCCCTGAAATGCCAAGTTCCTATTTGTTAATAGGAACCTCTCCACACACAAAAGACAACAGCTCTCCTATGCACAAAGGAATGGGACATTCCTTATGTCTTTGACAGTGCCTCAGATCTATGTTTTTTGTGGAAATGGCAATCCCTACAACTGAAGGAGATGTCAAGCCACATAATGCTGAGTTACCTCAATACCAACCTTCAGGGTCTCTTTCTGTTTCTAAACCCATGTTATATTCAAGTCCTTGGTGGCCTCTAATTGGGAGGTTCAAACTTTGCCCTACAAGGGCATTCATTTCATTTTAAAAGAACTTTGTTATTTTTCTAAAATATACCAGGAAAATTTAGAGAATATGCATGAAAATAGGTATTAAGGGTGTGGGATAAAGTTGGAAGGAGTGTAAACTGGTATCAAGCAAAATGCATTGATATAATGTCCATGAAAATGAGTTTCTAGTTTGTGGTGTTCAGTAGGGGCATTCTTTCTCTATTATAGGGTAGCTCTATTCAAACTTCTTTTTTTCTCCATGTTGTGAAAAACAGTGTTTTTTTTTAATGTTGTGCCTTAATCTGATAGTCCACTTTTGTATATGTTCTTATGTATAGCAGGAATATTCCACAGTAGTACATTTCTATATGTTTTTCATCCTGCAAAAGTCTTTAGCATTAGGTACCCCTCCAAGTACTCCCTCTTCTACCCAGCTCTCCAATCTCTAACCTATTTAACACTTTCTGTTCTATTATTTGTATTTTCCTGTTCACTATATTATAACTCTTTAACCTTAAAATCCTCCCCACCATGGCCACTTAGAATTTCCCTTACTTCCTTGAATATTCCAAATGAAACACACATAGCGAAAGATTGGAAAAAAACATCTAAATATAAGAGAAAACATGTTTCTGTTTCTAGGTTTGGATTAACTCACTCAAGATAGTCCCCAGCTCCATACATTTAACTCTGAATTTTATAATTTCATTTTTCTTAGCAGTTGAACAATAGTTAACTGTAGCAATATTTTCTTTCTCTTTAGGACTACCATCTCACAAATAATGAGACAGAGACTTATTGTTATCAGTGTTTAGCCTTAGCTTAGTCTTATTCCTAGTTAGTTCTTATAACTTAAGTCAACCCATATTTTTTAATCTATGTTCTTTTTTTTTTTTTTGGTTTTTCAAGACAGGGTTTCTCTGTGTAGCTTTGCGCCTTTCCTGGAGCTCACTTGGTAGCCCGGGCTGGCCTCGAACTCACAGAGATCCGCCTGCCTCTGCCTTCCGAGTGCTGGGATTAAAGGCGTACGCCACCAACCCCCGGCCTAATCTATGTTCTTAAACGTGGTTCACTAACTCCTTTCCATACTATCCATCCTGCTTCCTTCACATCTAGCTGGTGACTCTTCTTTTCTTTTTCCCAGAGTCCTCTCTCTGCTTGGAAGTCCTGCCTGTACTCTGCTGCCTAGCTATTGGCTGTTCAGCTTTTTATTACACAAACCACAGCCATATATCCTCATAGAGTTACAGATATCCCACAACATTTAATTGTGTAAGTTTAACACATTTTTATTAACCATTCAATAGTTGATTGACATGTTTTTTTAAATTAAAAATCATACAGTATATTCTGATCGCATTTCCCCTCCACCATCTCTATCCATATTATCCCCAATTTAATTGAAATATATAATTTAAGCTATATCTCATACCATAAAAATTAAGGAAACCAATTTTCCTTAAAATTTCTTAAAATTAAGGAGGCCTCTTGACATCATGCACAAATGAAGGAACCTACAGATTTGCTTTGTCCTATGGCATGACAGCTTAGAGGCAGACAGGAAATCCAATGAGAGAGAAAGGAAGGAGAAAGGTGTAATCTAGAGAGATGCCAGCACCACTAGGAGAAACAAGATCTGAAAGTACCAATAAGCCATGGCCATGTGGCAACTTATAGATAAATAGAAATGAATTAAGTTATAAAATCTAGCTAGCAAGAAGCCTGCCATAGGCCATACAGTTTGTAAATAATATTAAGTCTCTGAGTGATTGTTTTATAAGCAGCTGCAGGAGCATGATGCCGGGCAGGACTGGAGAAACCTTCTGACTACATGGACCCAACAAATTTTTACAGAACATTTCACCCAAACATAAAGAATATATATTCTTCTCTGTATCTCATGGGTCTTTCTCCAAAGAGAAAGATGATCACATACTTGGATACAAAGCAAGTCTCAATAGATATAAAACAATTAAATAACACTCTGTATCCTATCCGACCACCAGGAATTTAACAAAGGTACCAACAGAAGCAGAAACAACAGAAAGCCTACAAAATCATGGAAACTGAACAACTCTTTGGTGAATAAAAAATGATTCAAGACAAATCAAGAAAGAAATTAAAACTTTTGAGAAATGTATGAAAATAAAAACACAACATACTTAAAATTATGGGGCACAGCAAAGGCATTTCTAAGAGTCAAGTTCATAGCACTGAGTGCCCACACAAAAATCTATATAGAGGTCATATTAGCCACACACATGAAAGTTCTAGAAAAATAAGAAGAAATTATTCCCACAATAAAGTAGATCAGAAGAAATAATCAAATTCGGTGATTAAAATGAAATAGAAACAAAATAAAACAAAAAAATTAGTGAAACAAATGGTTGGTTCTTTGAGAAAAGAAAAAAGATTGACAAATCCTTAATCAAATAAACCAAAAGATGAAAAGAAAGAAATCCAAAATAATAAAATTATTATGAAAATGGAGACATTACAACAGATAGAAAGGAAATTCAGAGAATTCAAAATATATACTCTAAAAATATGTATTCTACAAAACTGGAAAAGCTAAAATAAATGGGTGAATTTGTTGATGGATACATTATACCAAAGTTAAACCAAGATGGAAGAAATAATTTAAACAGACCTGTAACCCCTATTGAAATATAAGTAGCAATTAAAAATTTCCCAACAGTTCTAGTTCCACATGGATTCACTCAGAACTCTTCAGACTTTCAAAGATTTAACAACAATACTCTTCAAATTATTACCCCAATTATAAGTTGAAGAAACATTATCTAATTCAATTTACAAGGCTATTATTACCATGATACAAAAATGATACCATGGCCCAACACAAAATCAAGATGTGAATGAGACTATAATGGTCTCAAATTTTCAATGAAGATCAGCCTCACAAGTTCGCTAACAGCTATTAACTGGTCATAAACTGCTGTTGACTGTCAGCTTGAAATATTAGCTCTTTGCAACACCTGCTTCTCCGTGATGCCAATAACAACATAATAAAGCAAATAAGGAATGCTCAAGCATACCACAAGGGCACTTGCTCAGCTATGTTCATATCAGCATTATTTGTAATAGCCAGAACCTGGAAACAACCTAGATGCTCTTCAACTGAAGAATGGATAAATAAAATGTGGCACATATACACAATGGAATACTACTCATCAGAGAAAAATAATGACATCATGAGGTTTGCAGGCAAATGGATGGATCTAGAAAAAATCATCCTGAGTGAGGTAACCCAGACTCAGAAAGACAAACATGGTATGTACCCACTCATAGGAGGATACTAGTTGTGGAACAAGGATGACTGGACTGCTACTCACATCACCAGGGAGGCTACCTGGAAAACAGGACCCCAAGAAAGACACGGGGATCACCCAATGATGGAGAAATGGATGATATCTACATGAACAGTCTGGACGTGAGTAGGGGTAATGAAGGGCAAGGGTCAAGGGAAAGAGAGCTTGGGGAAGCGGGAGATCCCAACTGGATCAAGAACAGAGAGGGAAAACGAGGAATGTTCATGGTAAATGAAGACCACATGAGAATAGGAAGAAGCAAAGTGCTAGAGAGGACCACAGAAATCGACAAAGATGCCCCTACAATAGACTGCTGGCAATGGTTGAGAAACAGCCTGAACTGACCTACTCTGGTGATAGGATGGTCAAACACACTAACTGTCGTGCTAGATATCCCATCCAATGACTGAGGGAACTGGATGCAGAGATCCATGGTCAGGCCCCGGGTGGAGCTCCGGGAGTCCAATTGGCGAGAAAGAGGAGGGTTTATATGAACAAGAATTGTTGAGACCAAGGTTGGAAAAAGTACAGGGACAAATAGTCAAATGAATGGAAACACATGAACTATGAACCAATGGCTGAGGGGCCCCCTACTGGATCAGGCCCTCTGAATGGGTGAGACAGTTGATTAGCTTGATCTGTTTGGGAGGCATCGAGGCAATGGGACCGGGTCCTGTGCTCAGTGCATGAATTGGCTGTTTGAAACCTGGGGCTTAGCAGAGACTCTTGGCTCAGCCTGGGAGGAGGGGACTAGACCTGCCTGGACCGAGTCCACCAGGTTGATCTCAATCCTCAGGGGAGGCTTTGCCCTGGAGGAGATGGGAATGGGGGGTGGGGTAGGGGGAAGAGGAGCGGGGGGGGAGGGGGGAGAACAAGGGAATCTGGCTGATATGTAAAATTAAATTATATTGTAAAATAAAATAAAATAAATTCAAAAAAATTTTAAAAAAATAAAAAATAAAAAAAAATACAAATGCTTAATTGAAACAGAGATAGATGTAGCCTATCATAAATAAAGTTGAAATCCTGAAACTGCCTTTGTATGTTGTCAAGGAAGGCAGGAGGAAAATTCAGTTTGTTTAGAGTTATGTAAGAGTAGCTTATCCAGTAGAAAAATACACTGGACAAAGATGTCACTACTATCATAAAAAACAAAAGTGTGAGGGAGCCACAGAAACCTTTAACAACTTTGTTGTTCTCCCCAGGTGGGGAATTATAGTAGAAAATGCTGCTACTGCAATTGGAAACCTAAAGTGAAAGCAGTTCTCTTAAAGAGGAATGATAAACATGTGGTGGTGTGGGAGGGTAACAGATGCCCCCCCCACACACACACACCTTGCCCCTTACCACCTGCAACAGAGGAGAGAGCTGACCCTCCTCCTTGCCAGCTGCAGCATTCAGGAAATTTGCCCAGCCCCTCACTTAGGCAGCACTTCAGACTGCTCTGAGGTGAGAGTGACTCAATTCTGATGTTATGCGCAAAGGAGAGATGTCCCCATTACTCATCAGATATGGTAGCATGGGCAGAGGAGATTCCCCCACACACACACCTATCAACTACTGAGACAGGTGGTGGAGCTGGCCCTCTGGTCATAAGAACCCTATCCCTCACCAGCTGCAACACTTGAAAGAATGACCTCTGTACCTCAACAGGGCAACACTATAGAGCTGTTCCTTAGGGTGTAGGTGTGGGAGAGCATACCCTGAGGGCATGAAAGCAGGAGAACTGGCCCCACTCCCTTCTCGTTGCTGCAAGTAGTGAACTAGCCCAGGCAATAGTGGAGTTCTCACCCTGGTGGTGATGACAGAGGAGAACTGGCTGGCAGACCAACCCTACAGCTTCCCAGGCCCCAAATCAGGCCCCAACATCCACCCCATCTATGATCTACTAGAGCGCATGAAGGGACATGACCAGCAGACCCGAAGCTGCAAGATCTCCATGTCACAGGACAACAGGATATCCAAGAGAAGTCCCAGTGAGGGCCAGCATAGATAGTGTAGTAGTAACCAGCGGCCTTGAACCAGACAAATGACTCTGCAACGAACAGTTGCAAGTAAAGATGTATTGACAAAGGGGTTTACTACATGGCTCATTGTGTCATATTACAGCTTCTGTGATGAGATTTTTAATTTCCCCCTTTTTTCTTTTAAATGTTGTATTGTTTGAATGGGGTGCAAGAGCAGAGGGTGGAACCAAAGGGATGGGGAAATTAATGGCATCAAGATACATGATGTAAAAGAGACATAGAATAAACAAAAAGAAAGTAAAAAAAAAGTGGAATGACAAAGTGGCAGCATTTCATTACTAAACAATAGACAATAGATTCAAAGGAGTAGCCAACATAGATAAATGGAAGGATAAACCCTGATGGTATCGAACTAGAATAAATGCTAGCTAAGTCTATTGAATTCTCACTTGCCTTGTGCACATATTCTGCACTGAACAAATACAAATCTAACTTGTACCATTAATACAGGGCTGTGACATTTACAGTGGTTTAAATGTCCTACAAAATTTGTGTGTTAAAAAACACATCTCCAATATAACACTGTTAAGAGTTGAGATTTTTAGGGAGTAATTAAATCATGAAGGTAGAGCCCCTTTAAAGTGGGATTAATGATCTTGTAAAAAAAACGTTCGAGGGAGTTCACCTCTTCTATTTCTTCTATCATGTGAGCATATCAAGAAGGTATAACATATGAGAAGCAAGCCCTCTTTTGACTCAAGATTTGTTGGCATTTTTATCTTGGCTATCATAAACTCCGGAATTGTAACAAATTAATTTATTTTATTAATATGGTACATAGCCTGTTATATTTTTTTTCTTTTTTTTTCCAAGACAGGGTTTCTCTGTGTAGCTTTGCGCCTCTCCTGGAGCTCACTTGGTAGCCCAGGCTGGCCTTGAACTCACAGAGATCCGCCTGGCTCTGCCTCCCGAGTGCTGGGATTAAAGGCGTGTGCCACCAACGCCCGGCCAGCCTGTTATATTTTATTAAAGCTCAATAATTGTTTAAAATATTGCCTCAATTAATTGTCACATATCATTTCATTCAGGATATCTTGAAGGAAAGAGAGGCAATGTCTTTTTTATGAAGAACTCTAATACAATGGAAATTTTTGTACCTTCTAATCTTTCTCTGAACCTATGGTTTTTTACTAGAGACACTGAATTGTGGAAAATAAGAATTTTTAGTTGTAGTCCAAGTTTTCTCTGGTCCCACCTGTCCCCACAGTCCTGTAGCTGCTTATAAAATAATCACTCAGAGGCTTATATTAATTGCAACTGCTCAGCCATTAGCTCAGGCTTATTACTCACTAGCTCTTGTACTTAAAATTAACCCATAATTCTTATCCATGTTTAGTCACATGTCTTGGTACCTTTTCTCAGTTCTGCCTTGTCATCTTTCTTCCTCTGTGTCTTGCTGGTAACTCCTCACTCTGCCCTTTCTCTTCCAGCATTCCCCTAGTCTGCTCACCCTGCCTATACTTCTTGTCTGGCCACTGGCCAATCAGCGTTTTATTAAACCAGTGTACAAGAACATTATCCCACAACATTTAGTGATGAATGTACACCAACTCTAATTTTAAATTAATTCTAAGGGACTCAAAATATTACTAAGAAACCCAAAATATGGCTCATGTAGACAGATGATTGTTGGATTTTACCTCTAAATTTTAGCTCAGAATGAATAAAATTGTTGCATAAGCTGATCCTGTGTATCTTTTTTAGAATGCTTAATCAGAATAGATACACTTAGTATCTAATAGAAGGCCATATTGCTTTCCTGACCTGTAGAGCAGAGGTGTAATCACAAGAAAAAAGTCAAGTTGAAGCTAATTTAACTGTCTGTATTTAGGAAAGCAGAGGACAAATAGCAGTGCACTGTCTCTGGATTCACTGGAAAGACTGATGCTATCATAAAGGCTTGATAGTTTCAGGGATGGTGATTCTTACCACATCATCATTCAACTCACCTATTTGTCCTGGGCAGAAAGGGAATGGATCTTGGAGACTGACAGTAGTTTATAATAAACAAAACCAGATGGTAACTTCAACTCCAGCTGCTATACCAGATGTAGTTTAATTGCTTGAGCAAATTAACATATCATTTTTATTAGTATGTGACTTTTGATGTGACAAATGCTTTTTGTCCCTCAGCATTTACTAACCAAGCCCAACAGAAGTAGCTTGTTTAGAACTGTCAAAGCAACATTTATTATCCTACATTAAGGATATATGGACTCTTAAACTTGGTCATTATTTAATTTGCAAGAACTTTGATCTACATTTCCTCACATAAGATAGTAATATGAGCTGTTACATAGGTGACATTATGTTGACTGAACTCAGTGGACAGAAATTAGGATCTCCTTTACATTTATAATTAAACATGTGAGTGTCAGAGAGTTAAAACAAACTCAACAAAATTCAGAGAAATTCCAATTCTGTAATTTCTATAACGAAACTGGTGTGTGTGTGTGTGTGTGTGTGTGTGTGTGTGTGTGTGTGTGTGTGTGTTGGCTGGAGGCTGGGGAGCTTTTCCTCCTTAGCTATTCTATTCAAGTTTACTAGGTAACCTAAAATCCTGTTGGTTTGGAATAAAATTCAAGCCAATAGTTCTCATAATAGGGTCAGGCTGCCTCAGCTAGAAGAAAAAAAACAATATAACTGTTGTATTGGCTTATACACTAGGGGGTGTATAGTCCAAAAATAGCTGTCTGAATGCTGTTGAGGTGGACAGTGTGGAATTTTCTCAGCATAAGAAGCTGGATAGATCAACAGTCAAAATTTATTGGTAAAAGACTAGAAAAATCACTGAAGAGTTGTTGAGATTGATGCCACCCTGGAAGCTGGAAGAACCTGGACTCTAATGGCAGCAGACTATCTTAGCATCAGGTTAGAATAAAAACAAAGGAAGGTGTGTACACCCTACTTTTTCCTCTTACCTCTCGTCCCTGGGATACATGTTGGAATGTACAATGTATCTATCATGCATTTGAAGGGCATGTCTTCCTTACATAGTTAATCCTCTCTCCAAGCAACACCCCAAGACACACCTAGATGATTCCTGATTCCGTCAAATTGACCACTATGAACTTTCATATTAACTACTCTGGAAGTCCATACAAGAGAACAGATTCATTTGTGCTTTAATATTTCCTAAGGAGACATAGATCTTGTTTGGAGACATTATATTACTACAGGTGGAATACAGTGTCATACTTAAGACTTTTGTAATCCTACCATTTTCTTCACAGAACTCTTCTCTTCATAGTAATCGAATTTTATTATGCTAGTGGATTTCAGTAGAGATTGAATACTTAAACATGAGGCAAATATTAGTAAAACTGAGGTCTAAGTAACATGTAGTAAACTTAGCCACAACATCTTGAATTTGGAAATGGGACCCAGCCATCAAATGGATCTCATTAATTTTATTGTGTTTGTTCAAATTCTATTTTTAATGCTGTATTTCCATGGTGAATGGGAGTGCTGAGGGAGTAAGACATTATTATTATCACTTTCTTATATTACAGGATAACATTCAGTCTTTTATTATTATTTATAATTATAGATATAAATATTTCATGTGTCTTATATCAGGTTAAATATTTATTCTCTCACTGGCTATTAAGTCTTTTTTACCAAGTTATATTTAATGTGGTAAATTATTTTTCTATACCCTTGAGGTGGTCATGTGTTTACTTTTCTGTTACACATTATAAGTAATTGAATGATATTGCATCAATCATGTGTTCCAATTATAAGTATTAGTTATGGTATATGACTGAGTATGGTTGGTTAGTATTTTGTTGAGAATGTTGCATTTATACACACGAATAATATGGATTTGTGAATTTCTTTTCAGTAAGCATATCTGGTTAGATAATGAGTTAATACTGTCATTTCCTCCATCAATGCTCTGCATACTAAATGTCCTGTAATCTTACAAAACCATGAGCTGAGGACCAAGGGAATAAATACGTGAACCTGTCGGGACATTTCTTATTTAAAAGCAAAACACCAATAGAAAACTTTACATTATCAACTGAAAGAAATAAAGAAAAATTTAGGCACAGCTGTATGAACACACTATAAGGTTTAACAGATGTTTAAAGAAGCAACATCAGTTATATAAAATGTATTTGAAATAGAAGAGAATCACTGTAACTTGTTCTGTTGATCTATTTATTTCTCAAATGTTGAAAGTAAAACTCTGTCTTTAATTTCTTCTTTAAGTATTTAGAGTTAACTCAATTTTCTTGATAAATTGAATCATTTTTTTAAGTTTGGTTGATCATTTAGAAGAATCAATTTTTTGTTTCACATTTTTTCTTTTTTCTATTCCCTATTTTATTACTGTATTTACTGTTTTTTCTGCTTCCTCTCATGATTGTTTTGAGTTTTTTTTTAAAAAAGTTCTCTTAGATAAATAAAGTAGACACTTAAATTACTGGTATAAGATCTTTAACTTATGTAAGTATGCAATAGTAAATTTATAATTTTTGATGATTAATTTATAAAAGTTGCTGTATGTGTATCGTGTAGCAATGTTCACAACATTTTTATTCCTAATATCTTCAAAATTGGTATATATAGGGACTGAAAAACTATCTTACATGTCTACAGAACACTACTATAAAACAATTTAAATGGTTTGATATTTGTTAATGCATGAGGAAGTTTAAATTTAGCAATGACTTAAAGCAAAAAATATTCACAGGATATATATGCTGCATGACTGAATCACTTTATATAAATTTTATTTCAAAGCATATTTTCAGATTGCAAAACACAAAAGAAAAATGATATTTCTGAATACACAATGTACTTTGGTGGCAGGCCATAGAGAAATCAACCTGGAAAATTCCCTGCTGGCTATCTTTAATAGTGCCACAAGCTGCTATTCAAACCACTGGAGGAGAAGTCATCAATATCATTACTCAGCAGTGGACCATGAATATTACAGTACTGACTGAGATGCCAGACAAAATATACCCACTGCTTCAAGAGTGGAATGAAGGTTATGGGTATATTCAGCCACTTTGTGATTGGATTTGAGTACTGCTTTTCAGGAGGAACTTTATACCTGGTACCATAAATCTGGCATAAAATCCATGTCCCCCCTTTTTTTTTGGTTGTAGGCTATTGGGAGAACTTACTACTATTGTTTTGCTAAATAAACATGGTGTCAAACTACTTCTAAACATGTACTTTCATACCTGTATTAGTGTTGCTCTCAACTTGGTTCAGAGAAGTCTCTTCTACACTGGACAGTAGTTAAAGTACAGACTTATAAAACCCAAAATGACGAGAATAAGTGAACATTGTAGGTGGACAGATGGCTCAGTACGTTAAGAGCACACACTGCTCTTGCAGTAAAGCCAGGTTCAGCTCCCAGCATGAACTCCTCCTATGTCCATCTCTGGGAAATACCACACCTTCTTCTGACCCCCATAGACCCCTGCACTCATTTGTACAAATCAACACTCAGAAACACACATATGCATTATTTAATATAATGAAAGTATATTCTGAAAAACTTCAAATAATTGACTAATGAGTGCTCAGCCCTAATAAATACATCAACCCCCTACTCCCAATGTTTGACAAACATCACAGGAGAAGGGGCAAAAAGAATGTAAGAGCTGGGGAATGAAGGAGGTGTGCCCTTAAATACTGTTTTTGGGATATGACATGACGATTGCATTCATGAACTCACAGCAACCTACACAAGACCTGCACACTATCAAGCAAAGAAGACCAGTCATCATTCCCAGACACAGCATATATTGGATTCAGTGAATTAGAAAAAACAAAACCAAACAACAACAAAAAACTAAGGAAAGGTAATGAAGATTAGATATAGACTCATTTTGGAGGGTCTGTGTTGAGTGGATGGGAAATTAATGGTGGATTTGATCAAGACACCTTGTATACATGCATGGAATTGTCATAAAAAGGTACTCTAGAAAATTAAAAAGAAAAAAAAGAAGATATAGTTATTATTCAAGTGAGGATATTAATTATCTTTGTACAGATTGTAAAAATAATGAGGATGGATGAAGCATGAAGGGAGACTCTTTGGATTTATCCATATTTTATCTTTGACTTCACTGATTTTTTTTTCCCACAGGTGACTATAACAAAATTAAATAAATCTTAGAGTTTCTTCCTTCTACCACTTTTCTAATTTTCCTCTTTTTACCTTCTCTAGCTGAATGTCTCAGTTCTTAACTGTAATTTATATGCACAGACCCACTTCTTGGCAAGCTCCAGAGAGTTCAAATAGCATTAATTTCTGAGAAAATAAGTTATAGAAATATGTCTCCTAGATAACACTAGTTGCAGAAATGTTTTTCTTTGAGAAACACACGTTATGTACGTTATGAGCCTGTTTTTTCTTCTTTCACTGGATTCAGGCTCATACATTCCTCAGGATAAATTTATCTGAAGGCTGCTAACACCTTATCCCCTTGCCTACTTCATGTTGTAATAGATTACCAGAGTGTTTCATAAGTCCAAGTGGCCCAAAGGTTCTCTACTAGTAATTATAAAGAGATTTATGCCAGGTGCAGGAAATTCATATATACTTCAGAACATGCAAAATGCTACTTTGAGTATCCTTTTTTGTGAGTTAGTGAGTCTAATTTTCTTGGGTCAGTTTTCCTGTGGATTCTCAACTTTGTTTACTGAACCTTCTGAAGCCATATGCCTCGTTATCTTTTATTTTTATTTACATCTACTCTCAAACAACATGTTAAAAGTGATAGGCCCTTGTAATTTGGCTTTCTATCATTCTCTAAAATAATTTTTATAATGTGCAGTACAATTTGCATCTTTCGTTAAGTGGGGTCTTATTGCATCTGTGGGCTTAAAAAATAAGCTTCTTCCTCTCTCAGAAACATCAAAAGTATGTTATATTTGGAAAGTTATGGTGATAATTCAAAAATTGATTAAGTGTGTAGATAGTTGTATCTGATAGCAATAATAAAAAAGTAATAAAACATCTGCATTAGTCTTGGCACAGTGACAAAAAGGCACCATGCTGTCACTAGTAAAACAGAAGGGTTTTTTAACTTATAAACTTGGTTTCTAAAATTACCATGCTCAAGTCACTGTTAAGCTACACTTAAAGGTTAGTTGACTGCTATTATTGGATTTAATTGTTTCATAAAACTTAAATTGTCCTGGGCTTTACCCTCAATATCTGTATGTAAGTCTCCCTATCTGGGTCGATAGTAGTATCTATAACTGTTTTTAGTGGCAGCTACTGGCAGTAAACATGAAAAAATGCTTGGCATTCAATAGATGCCTCCTACATATCTGTCCTTTTCATTTTAACTGTAACTTTGACCATATTATGCTAACTACAGCCATAATATATGCTGCAAAGTTGAGGAAATTAGTTTCAAAAATTATAGGGCTTTTCACTGATCATTAGTTTGTTAATTAAGAGAGTAAAGCATTAAAGGTCAGGGACAAGACAGGAAAATGTGTAGTCAGTATTTAAGGATTGCCAATAGATCTTGGAATAGTGAAATCAAAATTTTCAAAATCATGATTTAGTATGTACTTGCCATAACATTTGGCTTATGTATTAGTAAATAAGTAATCCCAATAATAAGCAGTGAACCACTTTTCTAGGATGTGTCCAATTTGTTTTTTATTACAAATGATACATTAATTAATATATAATTTATTATTAACAAAATATAATGGAGTATTATAAAATTATGAATTTAAAAACATGTAAAAGTGGGAGTTGGGGATTTAGCTCAGTGGTAGAGCGCTTGCCTAGCAAGTGCAAGGCCCTGGGTTCAGTCCTCAGCTCTGAAAAAAAAATACATTTAAAGCCGGGCAGTGGTAGCACATGCCTTTAATCCCAGCACCTGGGAGGCAGAGCCAGGAGGATCTTTGTGAGTTCAAGACCAGCCTGGTCTACAGAGCAAGATCCAGGAAGGGTGCAAAGCTACACAGAGAAACCCTGTCTCGAAAAACCAAAAAAAAAAAAAAAAGTAAAAGAACCTGCTTGCTATAGTTATAATAATGTCCCCTCCTTTTAGTTTTAATAACACAAAATAAATGTTAAACAAGAAATTGTTCACAATTAAAAAGAACATAACAAAATAAATAGCACTTTAATTTCATTTTTGAAATGTTAAAATATGCAAAGCACACACTGTTTCTTCATAGTTGTAATATTCATTTCATTTCAAATATTTAAGCCTGAAAAATTTACTTTCACTGATATTGGTTGAAAGGTTAAGAATATAAGCATAAATACCTTCAAGTTAATCATTAGCCTATCAATAAGATAAAATTGTCTCTAATGAAATGATGTGAATATTTTATTTACTTGTGATTATTTTTGTTTAGAAATTATGTTGTTCTTCTTACTAATTCATATTTTGCATCACCTTTTTAATTTTATTATAGCATATATCATAGCAACATACACAATTTCTCTTCATATTCCCACTGTTAAAATATTTACAGGGAAGCATGACATATAGGAAATAATTAAGTTATTGAAGATATCACTGAATAATATTTTTAAGGTAAAAGTTCAGATTTCCTAGCAAGGTTTATAGCACTACAAAGAATCATGAGTCCAAACTGCTAATTTATGAATGTACTTCTCTTGTAAGACTTGTTTTTCCTTGAAATTCCACTCATAGGATTTATATAAAGTATATTATGCACATATATTTATTTTAGTTTTACAAATGATTCACTTCTCACAGCAAACAAGACAACAGATCCCATTTATAACGTAACAATTGCTAGAGGCAACCCTGACTGCTTCTGTCTTCTTCTCATCTATGTGCCCCAAACTCCTGGCCAAATACAAAATCACACTGGATCACAAAGTCACTGTTGCTTTCTGTTTCCTTCGCAATGATGTCACTCTATACATTAGTTCCAGTAACAATTTTGGGCAGTTTGATAACAATAATATTCATGGGATAAATATAGTTTTTCCCATTTGGGGAAATTTCTTGGATTTAATATTTGAAAACATGCATATAATTAGAAAAAAAGCTTGTATTAATTTATAGATAGAAACTCCACTTCTGATTGACAATGACAATAATGGTAGATGTTAGTTTAAATGTAGTCTGATCCCAAGAATAAAACTACATTTACACACACAAGTAATTTAAATCTTAAACACATAATCAATGTTTTATTTGTTGATTTGAGGACAGGAACACTCTGTCTTAAATGGATGACTAAATAATCACTCTTACTTCTTAAACCAGGAGTTTTATTTATCCAGAGCTAAGTATCATGAAAATATAAAAAGAAGGATTAGGTTTTTCAACTGCTTAATTTGAATGTAATACCTTTGCCTTTAAATGGAATGTTGTTTTTTAAGATTCAACTTCATGGCTATTAAATATTTATCAGAATTTACTTGGTCTAGATAAGTAAATATTCATAAGACAAATTAGGAAGTGGCTACCTTTTTTGCCAAATGACTTTCTATTATATTTGTCAAAAAGCTTTGCACATCAAGTTCAGAGAAATATAGTGTTGGGGGCATGCAGTGATGTTTTCTGTTTCCTTCTTGTGTGCTGGCAGAATTCATCTTGTTTATGCCTGAGCCCCCTATACCAGATAACAATTTGGATAGGAAAACTACCCACAAAATTGTCCACATTTCATGCATCTTTGTTTTAAGCCTTTTTAAATTTGATTCTGTCATTCAAATGAAAACACACCACATAGAGAGATATAAGACATTTGGTAGCAGGCAATACAGATTCCCTGTTCAGTCGTTATTGTCCACAAATTTACTTTCATATCCTATTTTTTTTTCTGGATAACAGAACTAAAATTACATAAGTTGAAATGGAAAAACTGATGCTTTTCTTTTAAGATTTTAAGTTTTAATTTAGCTTATATAATCAAAAAGAAACATTTTATGAACAAAATTAGCCATTTTCATATCACACAAGCTAAAGTAGATTTGAGATGATACATAGTTTTAGTATAAAAACGAAGTGAAATAATTTATATTCTATTAAAAGTCATCTTTTATTTATTTTTGATGATTGGAAAACTGTTATAAATTAATTTGGTAAATTCATTCTTTGATAAATCACTATCAGTTATTTGAAGGAAATTTATTAATTAAAAAATAGGCTAGTGAAAGGCAACTAATTAAATTTGTATCACTCAAGCAAATCACTTAATAAAGGAAAAAGGAAAATAAATAAATTTGTTGCATTCTGTCTACTAAGTAGCATTTGAAACATTATAAATATTTTCTTCTATTCTGTTGGAATAACCCACCATTTCAGAATATCACTGGGACACAGATATAGACAGGGAAGATTTCATTTATTATGCTTTGTTTTGTGAGATAAATTTCCCCATCTCACTGCTATCTCCAACTTATATAAAGAGAGAGAACACCACACTCAAAATAAGGGGGTGTGCTTCTTGACAAGAACCCAGATTTCAATATGAAAACTGAATTTTCAACTCTAAACTGACTTTGAGATTCGCATACATTGGAAAGTTTCTAAAAAGTGAAAGAGCAGCTAGATATTATTTTATTCTCCTTTGTGTAAAATCCATGACCATGACAAGATGCCCTCATCTGCTCACATTCTGTCCCTCTCTCCTAACACTATGCCGAGGCAGCTTCTATGTGCTCTGTGCTTCCCTTCAGGGAAACACATGGTGCTCTCTGGGCACAGACCTACTCTAGCATTCTTTTTAAATGATATTTAATTTGTGAAGTGTCCATAAATTAATACATTTTTGTCATTTGTTTTGCATACACAACACCATCTGCTTCCTAGATTCCCAAATGTCTGCTTGATGTGCTTTGCCTCCCATTCCAAAAAAGCACCAGTTGTGTTGCCAGGTCTCTGGGGTCCTCACAGTAACACACTATTTTTACCAGTAATCTCATAATGAGATACATCACACACTTTCCTAACAACTGGGACTGTTGCCTGTCATTCCAAATTGATGTATGATGCTACTGAAAGTTGAGCACCTGATATTTGCAGAATCTCTTCTAATCATGACCCCTTCCCAGGGGGCTAGATGAAAACAAGAAAAACAACCTGGCCAAGGTGCTACGACCTTTTCTTACTTATGTAAACATTTCTTATGAAAGAGTTGCTCTGCAAATACCATTTTTCTTAGAGGGTAATCTCAACTTACTGAGGTGGCACAATCACCAAACATTGTCTACAACCTTGTACAACTTGAACTAATTATGATTAGCATTACACAGAAGGAAGGTCCTAATGTGAATTGGAGCTAGTTCTTTTGCATATGTTGGGCTTATAATTTTCATACTTGTGTCTAAATAATGAATAGCAATAAAACTAAGGGATGCAAATAGGACTATGGGAATCTATCATTAAAAAAACACTTGTTCGTTCAAAACTTCAATCTACAAGTATGTACATCCCTGCTATTTTCCAAATTGTGTTTAGATAGCATCTTTCTCTCCTTTGTTATCAAATAGTCTCCTTTACAAAAATTCAGAGAGGCATCTTCCAGTTCTGTTTTAGATTAAGCTTCAACTTCGGTCTTTGCTCAGCCTTATCACAATTTTTTAAAAAATAATATATGTTTGTTCTAGAAAAATCTGTCACAAGACAGCTGTGGAATTATAGCAAAAGGGCTTGCTCTGGGTGTGAATACATCAGTGAGTGAATGCAAAATCAAAGAAAAAAACTGTCTTCTTGAAAGTCATCTATAAATACTCCCTCCCTGACAACAACATTCTTAATTATAAATCCACAACTGCCTTGTGATGGATGTGTCTATATTTGAACTTGAGTTAAATCTTCTTCCATATTGCAAAAGTCTTGTCTACATTACAATAAACCAGAATATGGGCAATCTCACATCTTTAACATAGGCATGAATAACTTCTGCTTGTAACATTTTAAAATGAAAGCATGAAAAGGGAATTGGCATTGGCTTATTGAGATTTCTAGGGTTTTTTTTTTTTTGTAGAGGTTTAACTCACTCAATTTTGACATACTAGGGAAACAAGGCTTCAAAGCTATAAAATTTCTGTAACAAAGTTTACATATCCCTTTAACTATGTACATTCTATCCTCCTTTTTGCAAAAATCTGAAGAACATGATCAATATGCTTAAAATCCTTGTGGAAAATTTTGTTTTACATGTAACATAAATCTGCTTTAAATAATCCCAGTGCATGAATTATAACAGTACTATGGTGGTGAACTCTAATCTTTTTAATAAAGATTTCTAGACAGTTTAAATTACTACCTTATTTTAAATTCCACAATTAGCAATGTCAGGAATATAGCCACTGACTATCTTTAAAAAGAAAAAAAATATATTGTGTAATCAAGACTAATGACCTTTTTGCAAATAATTATGGCTGGGAGCAATTTATGTATATCACATATGGAGAAATGTTTTGTAAGAGATGCATGGTTGTAAAATGTATAATTCTACTTTTAAAATCATTAAGTATTTGAATATTTGAAGGTTATAAGATGCCCCAGTAGAACACCATTTTCTCTAGCCTACTTATGACGATATTGAACAAATGATAAGATAAAACGCCTCATGGCAAAAGAAAATCTTGCCTAGAAGTTGATAACATGGAAATTTTATCACGTATGTGGCTCAGTTAAACTGGTATTGGTAAAATAAGCCTGCCTTTCTGTCTTTTCTTGTAATTTTTTTTTCTACCAGAAGAACATTTTTAACATTTACTGAAAAGCTAATTACAAGACTGAGCCATCAATGCAATGGTTCATCAATTGAGTCAGTCATCATATACAATATTCTGATTCTTTTTTTCAAATGTAAACTTGCTGTTAATAAGTATCCTGAAAACACTAAATCTATGCACAACAGCAAGGACATTGAATCCACCAAGATGTCCTTCTGTTGTGTGGAAAATTTCATCTGAATTGAAACAACCCTCCTTCAGGGAGAAAGGAGCAGAACAAAAACATGGAATAATTAATATCTCAAAAGTCTAGAAAAGCTGGAACTTACAATCTTTGCAAGGCCCCCTCCCCAAGTTATACAAGCAGCACACAATTGCTGAGAATAAGGGAGTTACCCCAGGTTTCTGAGCTCCTTGTGAGTAATTCAGAGAACTCCAGGGATGTATATTTCACAAATTGTCCTCTATGCTGAGATGGGATTTTCAGTGATGCTGCTGCTTTTGAGACACTCATACTCCTATAGTTAACCCCTCCACCATATTCATGTAATTAACCTCAATAAGCTCATTGGTTCAGCAAGTTGGACTTTATTGAAACTGTTACTTTGATATTTGGTTCAATGACTGGAGCGAATAGACCTTTGTTCATCTCTCCCCAGGAGAAATCACACAACACAACACAGAGAGGGGAGGGAGAGACAGAGACAGAGGCAGAAAAAGAGAGACAGTGTGTGTGTGTGTGTGTGTGAGAGAGAGAGAGAGAGAGAGAGAGAGGAAGAAAGAGAGAGAGAGAGAGGAAGAGAGAGAGAGAGAGAGAGAGAGAGAGAGAGAGAGAGAGAGAAAGAGAGAGAGAGAGAGCAGAAAGAAAGATGAATTGGGTAGAAAGGATTGTATGACTCTTTAATGAGGTTAGAAATATGCAACTGAGGATGATCCTATGGGGGGGTGGAGCATTTGCAGCGACAATCTTTATATAACTACCTTTACCCCATATGTTGTGGAATATTGTCCCTCCTGGTTGTAGTGGTAGTTGAATATTTCCTGAGAAGGGTAGTAGGTCCTATAACCAACAATAAAATATCAGAGAATGTAATATACATTGCAATAATCCCAGAGTAGTCATCTTCTTCTCCATGGTATGGAATGGAGTACCTCTTTCATAAGCAAGTTCCCTATGTATCTATAGAATACCATGAATATGGTTAAATGATGGAGAGTAGAGCTTATAGGATGGTATATTTATTAAGCTTTAAGTCCTAAACAATGAGCAATGAAAAAGAAAGCATGCTAGAAATGATTGAAGAGAGCCCTCAGGTTCAACCTTTAATAGAGAAGAAAGCAAATACAAAATTCAACATTCAGATTTTAAGCTTAACAATTACTCAGAGGAATTTAAATGATAAAACTGGAAACTTTTAAATAATCAATGAAACATCCTTCTAAAGTATGGCTTGTGACATTGGGAGACGTGGGTAGATGGAAGCTGTCTGGGGTGCATGGAAGAAGAAAAACTAGGTAATATAACTACATAATCCTCTTTAAGACAAGCTGTATAACTTGAGGGAATGCAAGATATCAACCCGTGATAGACTGGCTAAAACAAACCACTAGGAACCTACAGAATACTAAATACTCGTAGAAATCAGGATGCCCTAATCACAATACACCTCATTTGTTGTCAGTTTCCACTAAAGTCCTTTCAACTGGGTTCATGTCATGTCTGGTCATTAAATAGAAAGTAACTAAAGCCTATGACATTCCTCTAAAAATTTTGGATATCTCGTGCTCTCCAGTCATTTAAGGCCTTCTTCCAATTAAAGTATCATCATATGGATGCCACAATGGAAAATGTACATTAGTCAACTTGCCCTGTGTAGAATTAGATATTGGGCTTATGCTCATTGGTGAGGGCACAAATATTAACTCACCTGTGTGAGCCTCCAAACTCCTCAAATAATCAAGACAATTGCCACTAATTGGTTGCATGCTAGAACTAGATGGTAAATTCCTATTGCTGAAGCCATTGCATACTTTGGATGAAGAACACAGAGGAATCAGACTGGGCTTAACTGGAGGCATTCCACCTCCTGCCTACCTTTTAGGTCTCTCGAGGCCACCATGTGTGCTGCACGAGGAGAATTGCCACCAACAGTCTCTCTCACTGGTAGGTATTACAGGCTGGGCTATTGAAACTACAGGTAAGATTTTCCTGCTATGGCGGTAGCTAGATGACTGTTTCCATATAATCAAAAATGTTCTAATTGGATTGAAGGCCCATGACACACATAGAATTTCTCACATTATTTTGTGAGTCAATTTAAGAAAAAAGCCATTACTGGGGCAGTCAGTCACTGGTCCCAGTGGTGAGACTACTATGATTGTTTTGTTTAATGGATGTGATGTGCCTGTTGAAAATACATTCTAAAATTTATGCATATACCCATAGATAACAGTTTCTGTCAGCCTCTATCAATGATGGAAGGAAACTTTTGTTTTCAATGGTACCACAGACTCTCCTAACCGCTGGTGAAGCTCCTGAAAACAGCTTATCATTGGTATGACATATAGTCTCATAGCTCATCAAACATCATCGAAGTGCCAATAGTAAGAAACTAATACACAAACAAAAACTTAAAGTCTTTTTCAATTTCCTCCAATTTGAAAAGGACAAGGGGAACTGATCAGAATCAGTAGGTAACACCTGACAAGTCCATGAAACCTAAAACTTATAAAACTCAGAATATCCCTATTTAAGGATATAGTAGCAGTAAACAAATGCTGGGGACAAGAAGAGGCAATTTTCCAATGAGCTAAGCTATCTGCAGGTCAGGAAAAAAACCTGCAAGAATGCAGCCTTACTAAGTCTTCACCTACACTAGCATGGAATTTTGATAATGTAGTTGTCTTTTACATACTCAAGATCCTGAAATTAACCTCTCACCTGTACTCAAGTAAAAAACCCAAATACACTCAAGGGTTGGAAAGGTGGACTTTGAAGAAAATATTACTTGATTCTGTTGCCAGCTCTCTATCTGTGCTAAAGAGATGCGTTTTCATGTGTGCCTAGGAAAAGGCACACAACACTGCTGATAGACAAATGGATAATGAAAATTCTGTGTATGGTGTATGTATATACATATACATATATGCATATGTATACATATACATGTACATGTATGTGGTGGAAATTTATTCAACCATAAAATAAAATTTGCTGAAAAATAGAAGAAACTAGAAAATAATGCTTTAAATATTGTGACCCAGGCTAAAAATATGAAAATACCTGACCTTGTCACTTATATACGGATCTTAATTTCTAATATTTATATTTGTATATTTTGGTGAACTGAATGTGGGAATATGTCATGAGATGAGAGAGAGGGTGTGAGGGGGAGAAGAGAGAAGGAAAGAATGCAAAAGTATATATGTGCACTTGATATGGAAATATAGGATATAGATATGATAGGATAAAAGGGTGGATTGTTGAACCTACTTTTAAAGAGCAACAACTTGTTTAAAAATGTTTTACATTGCAATGGATTTTAGTTTATTGATATAAATTTAAAATTAATTTTGTTATACTGTATGTATATTTCTACTTTTTTTTGAATTTATTTTATTTTATTTTACAATATAATTCAACTTTACATATCAGCCATAAATTCCCCCTTTCTCCCTCCTCCCGTCCTGCCCCCCTCCCCCTGGCCCACCCCCCATTTCCATCTCCTCAAGGGCAAACACTCCCCCGAGGATTGAGATCGACCTGGTGGACTCAGCCCAGGCAGGTCTAGTCCCCTCCTCCCAGGCTGAGCCTAGGGTCTCTACTAAGACCCAGGTTTCAAACAGTCAATTCATGTACTGAGCACAGGGCCCGGTCCAAATGCCTGTATGCCTCTTAAACAGATCAAGCCAATCAACTGTCTCACCCATTCAAAGGGCCTGATCCAGTTGGGGGCCCCTCAGCCATTGGTTCACAGTTCATGTGTTTCTATTCGTTTGGCCATTTGTCCCTGTATTCCATCCATCCCTGGTCCCAACAACTCTTGATCACATAAACCCTCCA
>CABHPP010148620.1:0-12301 GCA_902168425.1 Peromyscus attwateri
ACAGAATTTGGAGTAAGTTAGCTGGACCTGACATAGAAACCTGCTCTCATACTATGAGAACATGCTATGCAAAGTGCCAAGGGAGATAAGCAATCAGTAATCCCACCAGCAGAAAATGGTACACCACCAAGATGTTGAAAAGCCTGGCAAGATAACGCTCATGGTAGGATAGCGGCTCTCATTTTTGGGGTAACCAACAGCTGTGCTATTGGTCTGGAGACCCATTCAATGAGAAATTCATTCCTGGTACTGGGAAACTAATCAACTATCCATGGATGGAGAAATCATAAACACTAAGAGTCATCAATTACTCCCATTTTCTTATAACAGTATACTTACTGTGTTCTAAATATGGTTTTTATAGTCACAGTAATACCCAAGAAGAATGTGGCTGTTACTTCTCCTCAAAGAATTTACTTTACACAGTACATAAAGTATTGCAGTATATACAATTAATCAAACTCCAAGAAGTGACCATAATATGCCCCAACTCTACTTATAAAGTCCTAAATCTAAGGATCAGGAAAATAGCAAGAATTGGGTAGATCGATTATAAAATCAGAGTACCAGGACTCTTGAAGCTACACAGCCTCTTCTATGCATGACTTAGATATTGCTACCATGAAATTTCAAAAGTATGATATCTGAAAAAACACCTGTGTAAGGACAACACAGGATGAAATGCTACTGTGGGTGAAGTGAATCTCACAATGCACGACCCCTAGATGAAGATCTGTAGGCAATCAGTGGCTGATAAACAAAGACAAATCAGGTGATTTTCCAGAGATGAGCTCATTCTAGTAGGATAATAGGTTGTGCAATTTCAGTGATCAGTCCTAAACACATGTACATATAAGCAACACACTAAACAAATACACACAAGCATGCATGCACTTACACACACTCACACACACACAGAGACACAGACAATCATGCACACACACATGCACCCGTGTACACACACACACACACACACACACACACACACACACACACACACACAGTGTGCCTTTACTAATAGTATAGAAGAGAAGTCACACACAGAGTTACTAAGGACTTGAGCACAGGAAAGGTTGTAGGAATAGCCAGAAACCTGAAAATGATGTAAATCTAGCACACAAGCATGAAATTATCAAAAGCTAAATAAAATAAAAGGCAACTCTTTTACTGACATTCTTATTTCAACTTTTGGATGAAAGTTTTTCTTGTCTACCATTACATTTTCACCTTTGTTTGATTTAATATGTATTACGTGGGTTATTTTATTTGGCTAAGGTATTTGTTGTCATGTTTTAAACAAACCTCTCTGCCAAATGATCTTACAAGTTAAGCATGTGCATTACCTTCTTGTTCTTCTACATTTTCATATTGCTTGGAAGCTATTGGTAAGTCATCCACACCATTTTTCAGACTATTCCCAGGAATATCTTGCTAAAATAATAAAAATAATAATGAGAATATAGTTGAATTTCCTATTTTGAATTCAACTAAACTTAAAAATAGGATAGAATATTTGCATAGATAACCTTTTGCATGCTCTTGAGATCAACCTATCTTTTCACCTCATACAGTCACTTATGCTAAAGCAGAAATAGAAAAAGATCATCTGTAGAATTCAATAAGGAACTAAACTCATAATATGAAACATATTCCTCACCAAAAATTAAACAGTCAAAAAACACATTTAAGTAATCTGTTAATGTGCTTGCAATACCAAAGTATTTGATTTAAAAATCAATTCCTTGAGAAAATCAATTTCATATTAGAATAAGGCCCTTTGATTAGTATGAAAATACAGCCTATGCCATGTGGAGAAGAACGGAAATATTTTAGAATCAGTCTTGTTTATGAAAAGAAGGATATTCAAAAAATAGTTTTGTTAAAATCTTAGATATAGAGAAAATAGTTTCATAAAATTAAAAAGCAATTAGTGATTCTTCTTTGTTTATATAATGTATGTAATTATTCAATGAAATCTTAAACTCTTCCACAGTAAAAAATGGGTATCATTAGAGCCTAGCAAACCTTAACATGAAGGGAAGCATCAGAACATTCATTTGATGTCTGGAATGTTCCTGGTGCTTATTTATACTTGAAATAGTAGAAATGTCCTTATGCAATTCACACTCAGCATTTTTAGTCATTTAGTGTGAGATAGGTAAGAAAATTTAAAGTTCACATAGATTCACTCCTCTCTAAATGACACAACACTAATAGTTATCACTTCTTATTTAAGTCACATGAACTGGTAGTTTTAATTCAGGAAGATTCTGTGATGAAACATCAATGTCATTATGCCAGTTGAGGATTTGTAAGTCTTCGAATACTGTTGAAATATATGTCAGTCTGGTCGCAACATTCATAAAACACATGAGGAAAGGAATAAAAAAGCCTAATTGACTGTATGCTGAAATCCACATTTGAAGAATTTATGTATAGCTTATCACAATAACCTCGAAGGACTGGGTGTGTGGTTGAGTGGTAGAGAATTTGCCTTGCATTCATTAACTTCATGGTTGATGTAATAAATGAAAAAACAAAAAGGAAAGCTACAAAAACTCTAATCACAAGTGATCTAGGACACCCAGAACCAGGAAGCCTAACCTCAGTGTGATTCTGGAGATTTAAATGAGCAATGAAACCACTGTGTGGACATCCTTTAAAATTTGAAGGGTTACATATGATGCAAAGAATTTCAGGTTACTTTTAAAGCTTTTGAGTGCAAAAATAAGATGAAATTGGAATTTTGCCTTTAGCATTGGTTATCAAAGACCTTATTCTAGAACTTGCTATAATTAGGGGGAAACATGTATACCTCAATTTTTTTTTTTTTGGTTTTTTTCGAGACAGGGTTTCTCTGTGTAGCTTTGCGCCTTTCCTGGAACTCGCTTGGGAGACCAGGCTGGCCTCGAACTCACAGAGATCCGCCTGCCTCTGCCTCCCGAGTGCTGGGATTAAAGGCGTGCGCCACCACCGCCCGGCCTATTTTTTTTTTATATACCTCAATTATATGAAGAGTTTTTCTTCTCTTTTTGATTTAAAAATTTGCATGTACAACATATTATGGCTAGAGTTTTCCTGCCTGGCCCACAGTCAGGACAAATCTTTGTCACCTGCCAGTCCCACAGCCGCTCAGACCCAACCAAGTAAACACAGAGACTTATATTGCTTACAAACTGTATGGCTGTAGCAGGCTTCTTGCTAACTGTGCTTATAGCTTAAATTAACCCATTTCTATAAATCTATACCTTGCCACGTGACTCATGGCTTACAGGCATCTTTACATGCTACTTGTCCTGGCGGCAGCTGGCAGTGCCTCCTTCCACCTTCCTGTTCTTTCTTTTCTCCTCTCTGTTAGTCCCGCCTATACTTCCTGTCTAGCCACTGGCCAATCAGTGTTTTATTTATTGACCAATCAGAGCAACACATTTGCCATACGGAACACCCCACAGCAACATATTTTGAACATATTTTCCCAACCAAAATACTCCCAGATTATTCCTCATCTACCTACCCACCCAAGTTTATAATCTTTCTCTCTTAAATCTACCTCCAAATTGAAAATACAAACTTACAACCAATAAGACAAAAATGCCACAAGAGAACACATCAGCCCCCAACAAAACCACAAACACACAATTGAACACTGTTTCCTTTGTGTTGATCAACTTCCCCTGGTCATAGTGTCTGCTCTGGAGTCCCTTTGATATACCCAGTGATGCTTCAAGTAGAACACTGATTTTTCCTTTTGCCAACAGCTATCAATTACAAACTGTGTCCTGGTTATGGATGGCAGCCTGTGGCTTCTTCTGCCTCTTAGTGCTGGCACCCTGTCTTGTTGGAACCTATGCAAATCATCTGTGTACTGGCATAGTCTCTGAGTTCATATGTGCATTGGTCTTGGTCCTGTTGTGTCTGGAAGACAAAGTTTCCTTGACCTTATCCACAAGCACTGGCTCTTATATCATTCTGCTTCCTTTTCTGCAAAAACACTGAGCCTTGATGGAGGAGGTTTGATGAAGACATCCAATTTTAGACTAGGTGGTCCAAAGTCTCTCTCACTCTGTATTTTGACCAGTTGTTGATCTCTGTGCTGATTCCCATCTACTGCAAGAGAAAACTTCTATAAGGAGGATTGGGAAAGGTCTAGTGACATGTCTCTAGGACTCATTTCCTTGCTGTATTCATTCAGAAGAAGAGTGGCATTGGGTTTGTCCATAGGCCTATACCCTATATTGTCACATGTTATTGACCCCTTTGGCAGTGTCAGGTTTGTATTCCATCTTATGCAGTCTTTAAGTCCAATGAAAAAGTCATTTGTTACTCCCATAATATTTGTGCTACTATGGGACCAGCATATGTTTCAGACAGGTCACTGTTGTAGGTCACAGGGTTGTAGTTGGTGATATTGATGATTACATTTCTCCTCTGGGAGCGTGAGGTGTATCTTCTAGCATCATGAACATTAGTTGGAAGGTGTAAGGAATCTATTTGGGCACAAATCCATCTACTCTATGTTTGATGATTTAATATGTGGTTTCTTCACATATTAAATAGGATCTTCCTATTTGGTTGTGGAGTGAGATTAAAGGCCTTAGCCATAGCCTGTTATGTTTGGATAATTCTTTTTTTTTTTTTTGGAAGGAATTCAGGATTTATTGTTTTTTTTAATTTATTTTATTTTATTTTATAATATAATTCAACTTTACATATCAGCCATGGATTCTCCCTTTCTCCCCCTGCCTCCCCCTCACCTCCACCCCCCCTCCATTCGCATCTCCTCCAGGGCAAAGACTCCCCCGAGGATTGAGATCAACCTGGTGGACTCAGTCCAGGCAGGTCTAGTCCCCTCCTCCCAGGCTGAGCCAAGCATCTCTGCTAAGCCCCAGGTTTCAAACAGCCAATTCATGCACTGAGCACAGGACCTGGTCCAACTGCCTGGATGCCTCCCAAACAGGTCAAGCCAATCAAGTGTCTCACCCATTCAGACGGCCTGATCCAGTTGGGGACCCCTCAGCCATCGGTTCACAGTTCATGTGTTTCCATTCGTTTGGCCACTCCTCCCTGTATTCCATCCATCCCTGGTCCCAACAACTCTTGCTCACACAAACCCTCCTCCTTCTCGCCAATTGGACTCCTGGAGCTCCACCAGGGCCTGACCGTGGATCTCTGCATCCAGTTCCCTCAGTCATTGGATGGGGTTTCTAGCACGACAATTAGGGTGTTTGGCCATCCTATCACCAGAGTAGGTCAGTTCGGGCTGTTTCTCGACCATTGCCAGCAGTCTATTGTGGGGGCATCTTTGTGGATTTTTGTGGGCCTCTCTAGCACTTTACTTCTTCCTATTCTCATGTGGTCTTCATTTACATGAATATTACTTGTGTTCCCTCTCTGTTCATGATCCATTTGGGATCTCCCGCTCCCCCAAGTTCTCTTTCCCTCGCCCCTCGCCCCTCATTACCACCACTCAAGTCCAGACTGTTCATGTAGATCTTATCCATTTCTCCGTCACTGGGTGAGCACTGTGTCTTTCTTGGGGTCCTGTTTTCCAGGTAGCCTCCCTAGTGTTGTGAGTAGCCATCCAGTCATCCTTGTTCCACAACTAGTATTCTCCTATGAGTGGGTACATACCATGTTTGTCTTTCTGAGTCTGGGTTACCTCACTCAGGAGGATTTTTTCTAGATCCATCCATTTGCCTGCAAACCTCATGATGTCTTTTTTTTCTCTGCTGAGTAGTATTCCATTGTGTATATGTACCACAGTTTATTTATCCATTCTTCAGTTGAAGGGCATCTAGGTTGTTTCCAGGTTCTGGCTATTACAAATAATGCTGATATGAACATAGCTGAGCAAGAGCCCTCGTAGCATGATTGAGCATTTCTTGGGTATATGCCCAAGAGTGGTATAGCTGGTTCTTACGGGAGATTGATTCCCAATTCTCTAAAAAAGCACCATATTGATTTCCAAGTGGCTGTACTAGCTTTCATTTCCACCAGCAGTGGAGGAGAGTTCTCCTAGCTCCACATCCTCTCCAGCACAAGGTGTCTTCAGTGTTTTTGATCTTAGCCATTCTGACAGGCATAAGGTGGTATCTCAGAGTTGTTTTGATTTGCATTTCCCTGATGATGAGGGATGTTGAGCAATTCCTTAAATGTCTTTCAGCCATTTGTGTTTCCTCTGCTGAGAATTCTCTGTTTAGTTCTATAGCCCATTTCTAAACTGGACTGTTGGACTTTTTGATGTCTAATTTCTTGAGTTCCTTATATATTCTGGATATCAGTCCTCTGTCAGATGTGGGGTTGGTGAAGACCTTTTCCCATTCTGTGGGCTGTCACTTTGCTGTGTTGACCATATCCTTTGCTCTACAAAAGCTTTTCAGTTTCAAGAGGTCCCATTGATTGATTGTTTCTCTCAGTGTCTGAGCTACTGGTGTTATATTTAGGAGGTGATCTCCTATGCCAGTGCATTCAAGACTACTTCCTACTTTCTCTTCTAGCAGGTTCAGAGTAGCTGGATTTATGTTGAGGTCCTTGATCTACTTGGACTTAAGTTTTGTGCACGGTGATAGATATGGATCTATTTGCAGCCTTCTACACGTTGATATCCAGTTATGCCAACACCATTTGTTGAAGATGCTTTCTTTTTTCCATTGTACGCTTTTGGCTTCTTTGTCAAAAATTATATGTTCATAGGTGTGCAGATTAATATCAGGGTCTTCAGTTCGATTCCATTGGTCCACATGACGGTTTTTATGCCAGTACCAAGCTGTTTTTATTACTGTAGCTCTATAGTAGAGCTTGAAGTCAGGGATCGTGATGCCTCCAGAGGTTGTTTCATTGCACAGGATTCTTTTGGCTATCCTGGGTTATTTGTTTTTCCATATGAAGTTGAGTATTATTCTTTCCAGGTTTGTGAAGAATTGTGTTGGGATTTTGTAGGGGATTGCATTGAATCTGTAGATTGCTTTTGGTAAAATTGCCATTTTTACTATGTTAGTCCTGCCTATCCATGAGCATGGGAGATCTTTCCATTTTCTGACATCTTCTTCAATTTCTTTTTTTCAGGGACTTGAAGTTCTTGTCATATAGGTCCTTGACTTGCTTGGTTAGTGTTTCCCCAAGATATTTTATGTCATTTGTGGCTATTGTAACGGGTGATGTATCTCTTTATTCCTCCTCAGCCTGTTTGTCAGTTGTATATAGGAGGGCTACTGATTTTTTTGAGTTGATCTTGTATCCTGCTATGTTGCTGAAGGTGTTTATAAGCTGTATCAGTTCGTTGGTTGAATCTTTGGGGTCACTCAAGTATACTATCATGTCATCTGCAAATAGGGAAAGCTTGACTTCTTCCTTTCCGCTTTGTATCCCCTGAATCTCCTTATGTTGTCTTATTGCTCTGGCTAGAACTTCAAGTACTATATTGCATAAGTATGGGGAGAGCGGACAGCCTTGCCTCGTTCCTGATTTTAGTGGAATTGCTTTGAGTTTCTCTCCATTTATTTTGATGATGGCTGTTGGCTTGCTGTAAATTGCCTTTTTTATGTTTAGGTATGTTCCCTCTATTCCTGATCGCTCCAAGACCTTTATCATGAAGAGGTGTTGGATTTTGTCAAATGCCTTTTCTGCATCTAGTGAGATGATCATGTGGTTTTTTTCTTTCAGTTTGTTTATATGGTGTATTACATTGACGGACTTTCGTATGTTGAACCACCCTTGCATCCCTGGGATGAAGCCTACTTGATCATGGTGGATAATTGTTTTGATGTGTTCTTGGAGTCTGTTTGCCAGTATTTTATTGAGTATTTTTGCATCAATATTCATGAGGAAGATCGGTCTATAGTTCTCTTTCTTTGTTGTATCCTTGTTTGGTTTAGGAATCAGGGTAACTGTAGCCTCATAGAAGGAGTTTGGTAATGTTCCTTCTGTTTCTACTGTGTGGAACAATTTAGAGAGTATTGGTATTAACTCTTCTTTGAAGATCTGGTAGAATTCTGTGATGAAACCATCTGGTCCTGGCCTTTTTTGTTTGGGAGACTTTTAATGAATGTTTCTATTTCCTTAGGGGTTCTTGGACTATTTAAATAGTTTATCTGGTCTTGATTTAACTTAGGTATGTGGTACCTATCCAGAAAATTATACATTTCTTTTAGATTTTCCAGTTTTGTGGAGTAGAGGTTTTTGAAGTATGACCTGATGATTCTCTGGATTTCCTCAATGTCTGTTGTTATGTCCCCCTTTTCATTTCTGATTTTGTTAATTTGGATGCTCTCTCTCTGTCTTTTGGTTAGTTTGGATAAGGGCTTGTCTATCTTGTTGATTTTCTCAAAGAACCAACTCTTTGTTTCATTAATTTTTTGTATTGTTCTCTTTGTTTCTATTTTATTGATTTCAGCTCTCACTTTGATGATTTCCTAGCCTCTATTCTTCCTGGGAGACTTTGCTTCTTCTTGTTCTAGAGCTTTCAGGTGTGCAGTTAAGTCACTAGTGTGAGATTTCTCCAACTTCTTTAAGTGAGCATTTAGTGCTATGAATTTCCCTCTTAGCACTGCTTTCATAGTGTCCCATAGGTTTGGGTATGTGGTGTCTTCATTTTCATTGAACTCTAGGAAGTCTTTAATTTCTTTCTTTATTTCTTCCTTAACCCATTGGTGATTTAGTTGAGCATTATTCAATGTTTGGATAATTCTATGTGCCTACAGTATCATCAACAAATGGTTCAGGTCAAACTGGATGGCCACATGCAGAAGAACTAAGTAGATCCATATCTATCACCCTGCATTCATCTCAACTACCATTGGATCAAAGACTTCAACATAAGACCATAAACTCTGATTAAGATAGAAGAAAATGTCTGGAAAGGGCTTGAATTCATTGTTACAGTCAATGACTTTCTGAACTAGATACCAATAACATAGGCATTAGAACCAAAACTAGCAAGTGTAACTTCATGAAGATGAAAAGCTTCTGCTTAGAAAAGAACAGCATCATGTAAAAAATTATGGCATGGAAAATGAATAAACCATTGCCAATTATACATCTGATAGGGGATTAGCATCTAAACCACAAAGAACTCATAAACTGAATATCAAGAAAACAAATAACATGTTCTAAAAAATGGGGTACAGAACTAAGCAGAGATACACAAATGCCTGAGAAACACTTCAATAAATGTTCAACATCCTTAGTCATCCAGAAAATGTAAATCAATGCCCCTCTGAGATTTCATCTTACCTAAGTCAAAATGGCCAAGATCAATCAAACAAATGACAGCTCAGCTGGGGAGTATGCAAGGAAAGGGAAACACTTGTTCCTTCCTGAAGGAAGTGCAAACTTATACTAGGATATGAAGAGCCTTCAGACATCCTTTTTGTACCTCATTATATACCCATTGGCCGCCTGAGACAGAACTCATTAGGAACATGCTGTCCTTGAACTCTTGGAAAGTTCAACCTGCCTCTGTCATCTGAATTTTAGGATAAAGACTGTGCCATGATGCCTGGATCCAATATTTTATGAGAATGAATAATGAAAAGCTACTATTCTACTAATTTTGAGAGAAAGATTTTGTATTTCTACATTTTAATCACTTTAAATAATACTTTTTTCTATATAAAGTACCAAAATGCTGTGGGATGGTCTTTCTGTATGCTGTGAATATATGTTGCTCCCATGGGTTAATAAATAATGCTGCATTGGCCTATGGCAGGGCAGGATGGAGCCAGGAAGGAAAACCAAGAGAGATAGAGGAAGAAGAAGGGTGGACTCAGGGAAGATGCTGTAAGCTGTGAGGGGGAGCAAGATGTAATAAAATACAGGTAAAGCCACGAGGCACATAGACTAATAGAAATGGGTTAATTTAAGATATAATAGCTAGCTAGCAATAAGCCTGAGCCATATATCAAACAGTTATAATTAATATAAAGCTCTGTGTGCTTATTTGGGACCAAGTGGCTGCAGGACACAGGAAAACTTCCATCTACACCAGACTTGAAAAATTGTTTTTAAAAGTTAGTGTCATGAGTAAAAGGGTTTTTTTTTGGTATTTTTATTATTAAGAAATTTTCTATTCATGTTACATAATAACCACAGATTCCCCTGTCCTCCATTCTTGCACTCCCAGCCTTTCTCCCCACCCCACCCCCCATTCACACCTCCTCCAAGGCAAGGTCTCCCATGGGGATTCAACAGAGCCTGGTACATTTGGTTGAGGCAGGCCCAAGCCCCTCCCTCATGCACCAAGGCTGCTCAGGGTGTCGCACCATAGGCACTGGGCTCCAAAAAACACACTCACACACCAGGGACGGATCCCAATTCCACTGCCTGGGGGTCCCCTAACCAGTTCAAGGCAAACAACTGTCTCGCCTATCCAGAGGGCCTAGTCCAGTCCCATGGGGCCTCGACAGCTATTGGTCCACACTTCATGAATTTCCACTAGTTTGGCTGGCTTTCTCTGTACATTTTCCCATTATGATCTCAATTTCCCTTGCTCAAAGAATTCCTCCTCTCTCTTATCAATTGAACTACTGGAGCTTGGTCTGGTGCTGGGCCATGGATCTCTGCATCTGCTTCCATCAGTTACTGAAGGAAGGCTCTATGATGACAGTTACAGTATTCACTAATCTGATTACCAGAGTAGGCTAGATCAGGCACACTCTCGACTATTGCTAGTAATCTAAGGTGAGGTCATCCTTGTGGATTCCTGGGAACTTCCCTAGCACCCTGTTTCTCCCTGTTCCCATGATGTCTTCCTTTATCATGGTATCTCTTTCCTTGCTATCCCGCTCTGTCCCTGTTCCAGCTCCAACCTCCCATTGCCTTATGTTCTCATCCCCCATTCCTTGCCCTCCATTACTCCCCCTCACCCCCAGATTGCTCATGTTGATCTCATCTATTTCTCCGTCACTGTTCTATCTATGAGTCCCTCTTAGGGTCTTCCTTGCTAGCCAACTTCTATCAAGTTGTGGGTTATAGTCTGGTTATTCTTTGCTTTATATCTAGTATACATTTATGAGTGAGTACATACCATATTTTTCCTCCTGAGTCTGGGTTTTCATCCATTTGCCTGCAAATTTCAGAATATCATTGTTTTTTACTGCTGACTAGTACTCCATTGTGTGTATGTGCCACATTTTCTTTATCCATTCTTCATCTGAGGGGCATCTAGATTGTTTCCAGTTTCTGGCTATTACAAATAATGATGCTATGAACATAGTTGATCTTGTGTCCTTGTGGTATGATTGAGCATTCCTAGGGTATATGCCCAAGAGTGGTATAGCTGGGTATTGAGGAAGATTGACTCCCAATTTTCTGAGAAACCGCCATACTGATTTCCAAAGTGGCTGTACCATTTTGCACTCTCACCAACAGTGGAGAAGTGTTCCCCTTGCCCCACATCAGCTCCAACATAAGCTGTCTTCAGTGTTTTTGATCATAGCCATTCTGACAGGTGTAAGATGGTATCTCAGAGTCATTTTGATTTGCAATTCTCTGATGGCTAAGGATGTTGAGCAATTCCTTAAATGTCTTTTGGACATTTGAGATTCTTCTGTTGAGAATTCTCTGTTTAGGCCTGTAGCCCATTTTTAATTGGATTGTTTTGAATTTTGATGTCTAGTTTAGTGAATTCTTTTATATATTTTGGAGATCAGCCCTCTGTCAGATGTCAGGTGGGGTTGATAAAGATCTTTTCCCATTCTGTAGGCTGTCGTTTGATCTTAATGACTGTGTCCTTTGCCCTACAAAAGCTTCTCAGATTTAGGAAGTCCCATTTATTAATTGTTTCTCTCAGTGTCTGTGCTACTAGTGTTATATTTAGGAAGTGGTCTCCTGTGCCAATGCATTCTAGGCTACTTCCTACCTTCTCTTCTATCAAGTTCAGTGTAACTGGATTTATGTTGAGGTCTTGGATCCACTTGCACTTGAGCTCAGTGCATGGCGACAAATATGGATCTATATGCAATCTTCTGCATGTTGACATCCAGTTAACATGTAGTTGACATCCAGTTAACAGTTTTTAAAATTTAGTATCATGAGTAAAAGATTTTTTAAAAGGTACTTTAAAAACTAATGCTAATTTCTGTGCCCTTCAATACATGGGTTGGAAATGTAAGCTACTGATAAGATACCTTAAGTAACATAATGAATAGGTTAGTCTACATAGTTAGAGAAGCCTGAAAATTATGTAAGTCATGCTATAAGAAATAAAAATAAAACCGCCAATGTTTATTTGTCCAAATATTCCCAAATTTCAAATTCCCTCCACTGTGGTAAAAGTATAAAAACTAATTTTTCTGTGATTACT